>JAMBLF010001133.1:0-136458 GCA_030578115.1 Leucoptera coffeella | reverse complement strand
TTTACCGAACACGGACATTTATAGTTATCCAAAATAATGTTATGTATAGTGGTTGTTGGCCCATAAATTGTGTCATCCCTTTGACATTACGAGTAGCGTGCAGCCCAGTTCACTTGCTAGCGTTCTCTGAACAATGCATCTTGGGCACTGCATTGCGGGCTCATCCATCAGGCGGCGTCACCGCGCTGTCTACCCCGCGAGTAATGCGCAGCTTTAAGCAAATTCATCTTCCTAACAAACACTCGGTGACATTTATAAGATGTAGTTTTTTAATATAAAGCACGTAATGTACTGAGATCTTGTACACTTTATACGTGATCGTAGTTTCTTTTTAATTTTGTTTATTGATGGTCTTACATCAATCGAGTCTGTCGGCTAGATCATGGATATTGTATTCTCGTTTTTCTGTCTACTCCACCAACATTGAGCTTACTATGTACTTATTTATATCAATTATTAATGGAAATTATCCATATATAGGTTTATCATTAAGGGATTTTAATTCGATTTTCCACAGCTATAGGCAAAGATTAGGTTTCTTATTTTTACAACAACTACTCCAACTCCGTATAAAGATGTACTTTTTACTAAACATATGACAAATAAAGGCTCTTCTAGCACTATTTTTATCATTATAGCGTTAAGTTCCTAGAAAGAGCAGTCTGTTTGCCTGAGCAGTTAGGCTGTTTGCCCATTGAAGCGTGTTCAAGGAGACAAGTTAATCTGTTCTGTTCCGTACCTTGGAGGATTTAATTTGAGCCCCTTGTTGATAGACTCGTTGGCCTCACAAACATCCGTGATTCTTTGATTACTGTATTGCCATGTAAGTGTAATGTTATGTTGTTAATATATTTATACTAGTGACCCGCTCTGACTTCGCAACGGGTATAAAATATATAGCCTACTCCACTATTTAATGGATGTTATTATACATGTAAACCTTCCTTTTGAATCACTCTATGTATTAAAAAAACAGCATCAAAATCCGTTGTGTAGTTTCAAATATTTAAGCATACAAAGGGACATAGGGACAGAGAAAGCGGCTTTGTTTTATACTATGTAATGATAATTAGTACTATTAATCGTAGAAAGAAACTTGGACGCGTAATATTTGTTGTAATCTTTAGTATTGGTAATATAGGTTATAAAGTCATCGCTAAGGTATAAAATAAATTCCATTTACCCCCAGTCCCTTAATTTGCAACTACGGCACAACAATATAACAGCTTGTTGTATTCCGCTTACGTAACCGCTCTTAAGTGGGAGTAGTCGAAAATACGCCTATAAATAATTGTCACTTGGAGTGCTATTCATTACATTGTATTGGGTTTGATTTGATATTACCTTTGGTTATTGTTGAAACTTGATCATTTGGCTCCTCGGGCGGCCTCTCCGCCGCGGGGCGCATTATAATAACTGCCCGTGGCCCAAGGCAATAGGCGAAGCGGAAATATTACATAAATATCATTATTGTATGTATATGTGCTATTATTGTATGTATATGTGCTAGTCTGGGACGTAAAAAGAATGCGAACAAGCTGTCGTTGATCCTGACCCGTCGTAAGAAGCAACTAAGGGACTAGGGATAAATGGGATTAATTGTGCGATAGGCTAGCAAGCTGTCATCAATGTTCCATATGAAACTTCAACCCCAATATTTATGCTAAAAGTGGCCTGGAATTTCCGAGGTTTTGCCCACCCCCGAAAAGGATTATAAATGATTCACAATTCTTAACTTGTTCAGAATAAATAGTTTTTTTGTGGAAGCCCCGTTGTGTTTCGGAAGCTCCTAAGTCAATCAAAGCTCACACTTTACGAAATACCT
Source organism: Leucoptera coffeella (assembly GCA_030578115.1). Classification (NCBI taxonomy): domain Eukaryota; kingdom Metazoa; phylum Arthropoda; class Insecta; order Lepidoptera; family Lyonetiidae; genus Leucoptera; species Leucoptera coffeella. The sequence goes on along the minus strand of JAMBLF010001133.1, from coordinate 134,633 downwards.
AGTCCCCAACGTAATTTTGTGTTATGAGCCTATTGACGTTCACAGATTCTGATCGTGGCTATTCAGAGGGATAAGTATTTTTATTGCAATATTTTTCGATATTGGAATCTATAAATCATGATCACCCTTGTAGGTACTGACCACGCTCACCGCAAATTTTCTAGAGTCTTAAAAACGAGCCCATGTGACAACTGTGTCGAAGCTATGGCTGTTATTGAATATATTAATTAATACTGAATATACAAATTAGTATCCTTCAAATATAATACAGTATTCCTATGCCTATTTTTAAATGTTTAACACAGTGGATAAATAACCTACAAATATTAATATTTAGGGACATAATAATAATAATTGAACTAGCCCTTTGGTAAGTTTATAGGACATTTGTGTTAAGAATATTATACAAGAGAAGAAAATATTATTACATTTTAAAAAATATATAATATACATGGATGGAAGTCTTTCAATAGCGGTGTGAATTAAAGATATGTAATATTTTTAAAATTTATGTTATTTTATGTTAAAAAAATTGTATATATATAGTTTATAATGTGATAGTTTATAATGTAGTGTCATATTTACTATGTTGATTTGTTACTTTAAACATACAAAAATCACATTTGTTCGTTTTTAAAATGGTGGTACAATTTGTTAATTTGTACACTGTCACATCTAATCGCAGATCTATCTTTACACTGTCGTACTTTGATTCGGAAGCTATAAGATTCGGAAGCGATAAGGAACAGTGATGCAACTTAGCTGCATCAAAGTGCTTATTCATAAATTTAAGTAGTAAAGAATATTTTTTTCATTCTTTAAAGCGCTATCTCAAAACTCTTTCTTAAACAATGTAATTTTATAGCTAAGACATTGAGCAACACTCACTTCTCTTCTATTTCGCAAAATCAGACAAATCGCTATCAGCTTATATCCTGTCCCACAGCGAAAGCGATACTGTTGACAAATTCAATCTGTTTTCGGCACTTCCTAGTGAGGAGGGCGGGGCGAGGGGTCCTCGAGAGGTCCACTCCTCCGCTTTCACTCCAAAAGAAAAATATGTTGTTTTCTCGAAACAATCATTCGCCCTGTCACTCATAATTGAAGCTTGATTTCAGTTTCAAGGAAAACTTTGATCAAATGTAACGGGATTCGCAAAATACGATTCCATTGTTTTATTTAGTAAATGTCAGTTTACGTTGTTAGAAGAAAAATATTCGTCTATAAAAATGTGAAATAAAAAGATATTAAGGAAAGTTGACGCACTTTTGCTTAAATATTAATGTTAAAGTACATTATCTGTTTTTAATCAAAACATCGCTTCAGGCATAAATACAAAGAAATTGGCTAAAATTAATGTTTTTATCTTACAAAAATTGAATCAAATAATAATTCATTAAGATTTTCTAGGCTATTCTTGCCTTCAATCAATTTCCATTTACATCAAAATGTTCCCAAAAACTTTCAAAATGAATTTAAGCCTGCGAAAGTTTTGGAAGGCAAATCGCTCGCCAACTTAGCCGAGTGTCCACTCCAATGGAACTTAGTCAGAGACACTTTGGACAGCCTCCGAGGATTCGCCTTGTTTGCTTGAAAGGTGCGCATTATGACAGATATGCCTTGCGGGATAAAGTAGTGGGGTAGTAGTGCCTTATGAGAATTTAATCTGAGATCTCCTATCTCACATTAAATTCTACACCTTCATTAAACCGATATATAATAGCACTAACAAAATGTTATCGTACAGGTTCTATACAAACACTAGCCATTGCGAATTTATAATAAAGCTATTATTACGCTGATATACAAGTTACATATCAGTACCTTAATGTTTAAGCTGCGTACAATCTCGTTTAGTAAACTCGTAAAACTTTATAATGAACTTTTAGGTCGGATCCCAGATTATATCTATAGTCTAGTTTAAAAAGCATCTAAGTTCGATACTAAGCTTATAACGTTTCACAAAATGCTAATGGAACTAGCACCTCAAGTCCACTTTAATGAGGCAGTAACTGCGAGGAGAGGGTCATCCAGATAATACAGAGGAATATTCATGGCCTCACGCACCCAAGGAGACACTTCGACACCTTCAGACAAGAGTGGATCATAGGAGAATCCATGGGGTAAATCATGTAACTGGCAATTAATGTGGTTACAGAAAATGTAAATGAATTACAAACTTCTCAATTAAATAATTTTGAGTCCATAAATCTTAAAAGATGATAGACTTGGGGATTGAAATATTGTTATATTACACTACTTATTACTTTAACAATATTCGAGTTTAAGGCGTTTACGTTAATATTAGGTTTCTTATGCAAAACATAGTTCCAAGAGTAATTGTAGATGTCACTAGCGTATATGCCTAAACTATGCACAACGTCTTTCGCCTCGAGAGAGGTGTCATCGTTCCCTCCACATTGCGAAGAGAGCTTAGCTTGACTGAAGAACTCACTTATACGACACATTAGGTTTCAAAGTTTATATAACCTGAAATATTACGTTCATGAAAGAGGTCACTGCCATTAAAGATGCTTTTTTGCTTGTACTGTTGCAGTTGTTTATTTATTCGAAGCTAACTTTTACTATTCAATAATCGGTTAAAATTTTATTCTTAAGTTTGACAAAAAACACCACTCAATAAGTTTGGACTGTATTCATTAAATAAATAAAGAGGTTGTTAAAATTATGAATCTGTCCCAATAGGAATCAGGTACAAAAAAACATTTTTTGGAAAATAACTTTATTCATAAGTCAACCCTTTTAATCATTTGCAACAAGTCCCGTTGACTCATAAAGCGATCAGCCTCAACGCAGGGAGGTTTGTTCCACAATGAGCCGGTTAATCGGTGGCCCCAATCAGAGCATGATTAATTGCCAGCACTTTGGCACTTTTAATACTTTGACAAGCTGCCGTGCTTCGGTGTTTAATTCAGATGAATATTGAATGCTCTGGAAAAGAAAATGATTAGTCTTGTCTTGAACAATAATGTTATCGTATCTAGCTACCTTTCTTCCTTACATGGTAATGATGATATACTTATTTGAGAGACATCTATATTCATTTTACAAGGGAACGGGACTTATATAGTTGACCCGTGAGTAAGGTCATTGCAAAATGCCCGAAACGTCGGGTATCACGTTTGTTTAGTTTAGTTTATAATATTTACCGATATATTCCGTTTTTTGTAAAATATAATAACGATATTGATTTACAGATATTATACATTTACAACCATTCTTTCTTCTTGCTGTAAGAAGTTGTTTGATGATCGGTTAGGCAATTTGTCATCAATATTCCATAATATACAATTACATATAACAATGCATAAATGTGTCCAAGGTTCCAACCCAAAAGAAATAAACATCGTGAATTTTATGTATCTATATTAATGAACGTATGGATTCACAAATTCCAATTGAGCCCTATAAATAACGGTGACACTTTTCCAAAGGGCCTAATCGGTGTGAGTCCACCGCAGAGGCCGATGAATATTAAACGGCCTTTTTGGGATTTCCTAATCGACCTCCGTGGCTATTCGCACGGAGTGTGTGGTCGCACCATATCGCCAATTAGGGAGGATTCATAACGGGATGCTAATCTGGGATTGAGTTCAAATTAATGCAACTTCCTCACTTCCTTCGAACCTGGAGAAGTCAACAAAGCAATATTGACAGGAACTTGGAAACAATAATATCTTCTCATGAAATATAAGCATATATTATCTTGTAATGGTGTGGAGGGTACTCATATGGTATATTGGTTACAAAGTGCTAGTTTAACGCCCCATAACATACCGTTTAACAACGAAAATAGGAATTTTAATCTGTTCATGATCTAATTGAGTGACTGCTACATAACACTTGCTATAATCATTAAATTAACCTTAAAAATATAGACTATTGTCCTATATCCCTCGTAATGGAATGATGTTTTGAAGTGACCGTCCTTGTATAACGCGTGATACACAAATAAGATAACCATCTCATCTCCATCTGAAAATCTAATCCCATCTCATTCTCAACGCATCTCTCATATCAGTGAGGCTTGAGCAGTCTCCGTATCTTCACGCTCAGCTGCCCACAGAGGGCTGCCGTGACGAAGTTGGAGCGACTTTAATGCAATCAGTTCGCGACTGTTTTATCTTCGGAGTTATGGCGCTCTTTCAGAACTCGTGATTTATCCCGTGATGATTTCGTGGGATTCGCGGGAGATTCGTTTGAGTTACCGCCCCTTCCTTAGGACTTCAATTTGGGCGATTACGTTTTAATCTTTCTCTTTTTTTACTTATCTACACGTTTAATCGCGTTTACTTTACAGAGTTTTATTTTTGAGAGCCGCTGTTTTGGTTATGGTTTTGATGTTCAAAAGCTGAGTATTATAATGATGTTTGCCAGTCAAAGTCCAAATAGGAATTTTAATTGACAAATGGTCAATCAAATGGAATTTTAATTGACAAATGGTAACTCGAATTGCAGTGTATGAACATTAACAAATACCTATCAAAATATACCATTCGCATATTATGACCAAAGATTACGTTTAAACAACAGCAATCTATAAGAATCTTATAATTAATAAATAATATTTTGATTCCAAGTTATTAGCAAATCAAAGCAATACATACACGTCATACCTATTTCCGTTTATAATAAAAGGTAAAGCAATCATCTCCTATCTTAATCCTGACAAACATAATTATAGATGCGTGCTCTTTTAGTATGCAATTGCATTCAACAAATCCATTATTAAAAACAAGTTAGAGTGCGTAATGGAGCCTCGCTCACCATTAAGGCTGTGCAACAAAACAAAGTATGCAAATAAGTGCTTAATAGTGGCGAAGGCTTCGCAGGACAGGCTCCGAGGCTTCATTAACGAGTTATCGCCCCTAATTGGCACCTGCGCAGCCTCCGACACCACTGATGCCGCGAGATTGCATCAACAAGTATTATTTATAAGGAGCAGTTCGGTACAGATGGTCAAGCTTCAAAGCGTAATTTTATCGAATCACTTACAGCACGCGAATCATTGATTATACCGAAAGGATACGTTATAAAGAAATGCAAACGTTGCATCCAACTTTCTAAGAATATCAGTATAAATGCATTAATTAGTAGGCAACACTGGAAAGCGTAATGAAGATTGATCGAATTGAAAATTATAACCTATTTCCATTATCATTTTTATATATGTACCTCGGTAATGACAGTATGTAAACAACAACACGCCAAAATAAAACGAATAAATCCGACACTGCATGTTCCATTGGTAAGTCTATCTAAGTGAGCCAGAGGGAAACCTGTTGAAGGAGGGCGATCCCTCTCATTAGAGCCGCCGAGGTGTTGAATAACAAAAACATGTCTTTTTTCGCTCGCTTAAGTGCCTCCCACGCTTCTCGGGCTTCACGACCAGCGTAAGGTGGCCTCTGAGACATACTACCTGTTTACACTCTGCGAACAACTGATTTTAGATAAGTAATGAAGTTGTTTTTCTCTTTCAATGTTTTTCCGAGTTTAAAAAACATGCAGTTATATACAATATTAGACTGGGATTTCAAAAGAATGGTAACTAGGTGCGTGATATCAGGCAAGCAGTAGGAGGCGACTAAAGGACTAGAGATAAATGGAATCTTGGGCGATGGGCTAGCAACCTGCCCTTAATTTATGGAATAAATATCATCACAATATCAGTGCTATAAATGACCGACGAGATTATATATTTTCGAATTTCTGACACAGACATTAAAGCAAAATTTTGCCATACACACCCAATATCCATATATTCCCTATCGTTTTGTGAAAGGTAACCGAGGAGATATAATATCAAAGAGGTTCAGTAACCATTCATTCAGTAACCACTACATTTGGTGTCAGTATATATATTTGTATTGAATTATATAATATTTAAGACTAAATGTGCCCTAAAATTTTTTTTTATTTCTCCGAAGTTCTGTCCATGAAAAGACGACAAAAACAATTATTTTTTTTACTTACAACAAACAAATTAGAGAGAATAACAAAATTGACGATTATGTTATGATGACTTTAGATACCAATTGATGCAATTGAAGGAAAATCATTGCTACGGCAGTAGGTATTCACACCATGACCATGTTATTCATCACTTTAGACATTGAGTCGCAAAGTTCACGAATAGGGAAGAGATATCGAAACTTGTAAAGCGTTATGATATTTTGAATTAAAAGGTTCTGAATTCAATGCCAGCTGGAGCATTTATCAATGATTTTTTATGGAATGATCTTAAGGTTTTGACCTATATTTCTGGATTGTTTTTGCAAGATCTAGAAAAAGATCGAAATGAAACTCCACTTTTCCTAGGTATACGCAATCATCGTCACCTTTATACGGTAATATGGAAACAACCTTTTACATTGATTTCAGGTTATCTTGTGAAAATAGACAAACGCGTTCACGACCATTAATTAACCCTTGCAGGGTAATCTGAGGTTCAGGATTCCATCTCCATAACCGCGAAGGTAGTAATTATATAGCCACCTCGAACCCACATGTTGACCAGAAGTCAGTAGTCAAGTGGCAGGTAGTAAGTCATGTCTCCATTTACTAGCACTGACTATTACCTGTTCGGGGAATAGGCAGGTTTCCTATGTTTTCCCTTACCGTAAAATTTGATATGCATTTTTTCAATGTATTTTTATTCCAAAAATGTACATAGAAATTCATCAAACTTAATTTCCATTCGTATATACTGAAACGGGGTTTGAACCCTGTACCCACTGATACAGAGTCAATCAAACACCTGAGCTACGTTAAATTAAATTGTGAAAAGTGGATTAAATCAGAGCAATTTCAAAACAAGCAATCATACTTCAACTGTTGACTACTCAGTAACATTAAAGTACAAAGATCAACATTAGCTGAGACAAATCATATTCACACTTGCGCGGGGTTGCCATGTGCGCTTGGAACATAAATGTATATTATTATATAATTAATTCTTTTCTGTATTTGTGTATATGCTGCGTTTAGTGTGAATAAAAGGTTTTTTTTTTTTTTTTTTTTAAAGAGAATAGAGAATAGTAGTAAATAGAAGATGTAAGTAAGTAACAACACTCAAAACTGTAACCTCATTTATTAAAATTGAGTCACACCTTGATTCACTCACGTCTTCAATTCGACCCCGAGCAATGCCTCTTAGCCCGGTCTGTGAAGGCGTGGGGCTATTCCGGCCTCGGCCGCGGGGCGAGCGCCATGGCTCGGCGGTTCACTTATTTGCATTTTTATTCTCGGCCCGCGCTGTTATCGCGCTTCGAGAATAAGCTCGTTATGAAGCACGGCGGGGGAATGCCGATTTCGTACGTGATTAAGCAAGCACTTGTAATGGCCTTTTTATTCCCTACTTAACTTGTAACAGGTTTCGGTTTAATATTGACAGACTGCTGCGGCGTTGAGGCGGAAGTATATCGATTTAGGAGTGAATCTTTAACTGAGTTTTTGTTGTATACTTGTTATTTTTACTGAACAATTGAAATAAGTTGGGTATAGGCAAGAACCTAACTTGATACTATGATGTACATTAAGGTTAAGAATTCACATAGTTGCGTAAAAGTCAATGCACTGTTCAATATCATATGCTAATTAATTTGAACAATGATACCAGTGAATAGTATTATAATGTAACCAACAAACACACGTATCAACACCTATGTATAAAATGATAATAGGAATCTATAGTGATTAATTTGTTTAATGAGTTCTTTAGTGTGTAATTTGTTCCTAAGCATCCGCCTTATGAAGAATAATAAGAATCATATACCTTCACGTTCTATAATCCCTTTCGGGAATTAACAAAATCTTGGGAACATGACAACAACTCCCTGGTTACTTCTTAGCATGAATATTACTGATAGGGTTGTGATCTCATAGGTAACATTGGTGACATGTTGCTAACCTATCGCCCAAAAGATTCCATATACCACTAGTCCCTTAGTCGCCTCCTATGACATGCCGGGATGAACGGCAGCTACTTAACCATTCTTTTTACGTCCCAAACTACATTGGACTAAGTATGTACACATCGTAGGAACCTTAAACATATTCAAAATATAATTGATAATTATAATGCCCATAACAACATTGAAAAGTTAAAGTAACAATATCAAGCCAATGACGTCACACGTCGCACCAGAAACAAGCTGCAACTTCCGGTGCACAGTGTCTCGCCGGAAGCGGAAGTGTGCAATCACGGGCCTAATGGCCGCCGCCGGAAGTTGGCCGATATTTGTGGGCGGGGGCGGCCATTGGGTCGAGCCGATTGACTCAATTCCGACATTCGTATGGGCGCTCACGTTATTTATTGAAACATGGGGCTTATTTATGTAAAGTCAAGCCATATGACATACATACAATATACTCATGTTTGCATTAACCGAAAGATGTGAACAGTATAAAGAATTCATTATTATAATTGTCACGTTTTGAAAAAGGTGCGAAAAAGTTGAGAATGGCAGAAGAAAAGAAAAAGTTGAGCCTTTAATAAACTATCATTTCCCATTTGTTTTTAGCTATGAGTGAAAAAGAACGACGAATCATAGCCATGTCCCTAATCTGGTGGTTAAGTCAGAACAGGAAGAATAACTAATAAAATATACTTTCATCTTATTCAAAAAGCCGAGATTCGAAAATAATCCTTTGAAAATAAAGCTAACTGGCTTGTGTTCTTCCCGGCAACTGGACTGAGGGACTAGAGCTCACTGGAATCAGTTGGACGATAGGCTAACAACCTCTCATCAATATTCCATAATAACGTAACGACCCAAATATTCATACTAAAAAAGTGATATTTTATGAAGTTCTATGAGATATTTTATCTCCGAGGTTCAGTCCACCCCGAAAGGGGTTGAGGTACGTGAATGTATAAGTATCTAATATAATACATATCATATATTACGCATTATATATATACTAGTGACCCGCTCCGGCTTCGCACGGGTATAAAATATATAGCTTACTCTACAATTGAATGGATGTTATTATACATATAAACCTTCCTCTTGAATCACTATATCTATTAAAAAAACCTCATCAAAATCCGTTGCGTAGTTTCAAAGATACATGCATACAAAGGGACATAGGGACAAAGAAATCGACTTTGTTTTATACTATGTAGTGATATACTATATTATGTACATTATTGTTATTTATTATAGTTATATACATTATACATATTACGCATGACACAGGAAAATGTAACTTTTCAGTTAATCTATTTCCAAGGAAGAGCTATTTGAGTAGTTGAAATAATGAGTAGAAGCACTTAACGAGATTCAACACTCGGCTCGTGGTCGTGGGCGAAGGCGTGACGGAAACTAATGCCTCGCAGGGCGGCTGCACACTCGTAGCACGGATTGATTGAGCGGCAAGGTGAATGGGAACCTGATCTGCCTCTGTGATTCAATTTAGTTTTTTTTATTAATTTATTTACCACTAAGGTTATTTCAAGTACAAACACTATTGCCACGGCGTTTGAATAATTGTAATTCCATCGGTGAAGCTAAGAAAAGTTGAGGATCCAAATCTTATCATATTGCTTATTAATGAAATATAAATGACATTTAAGATAATATAGATTTACACACTCATTGGATACTAGGGAGATGTCATAAATTTCTTATAAACTCATGATGATGCATTCATGACGGAATGCTTCAGCGTGATTCTGCATCCTATGTTAAGAACGTCGTTGGGATATATGGTAAAAGGTGGCTTTTACCATAGATCCAAACAACATTTATATCAAGATAGCTCATAGAAAACTTTTTATACCCATAGAAAATATTAGACTAAATGGTAAAATATACTTTATGTAAGTCTAAATGGGATTTTCCAATGTTTACATACTACATTTCGCATTTAATAAAGCATGCATGAATCTCAAAATCCTGCCTGCCCTGATTCGAAATAATAACTTGAGCCAACGCCTGAGGCAGCCGTAAGCCTCCCCAGATTATACCGCTCACGCATTTCTGTTTACCCTCTGTACATGTTTGCCGTGGCTTTCGTTTGGGGTCATAATGCTCTAACTAATGGCCCCTTTATATGGACTGAGGTTCTTCGTTGAATTGTATGAGGTATACAGTAGAAACATGAAGCAATATGTCAGATGACTAAGTCAATTAAATCTTATAAAACAAAAGAAGAAAAAAAATATAGAATGGTTATTTACTTTCTTTCTTACACGGTGTAGGTTGTAAATATTGAACGGGGTAAATCTAAGTGTGATGGCATTAATACGAAATATTAGTATATTGTGTTAACTATCCAATTACCCAATATATAACTTTTAACACTTATTACTTATTCCTATCGTATCGGACTGGAAGATATGCTTAGCATTCTATTTACACCACAGCTAGACAAGACAAGGCACGACTAGCAAAAACGAGTTATGAATTACAAATCCGCACTCATAAAATATTCGAGGAACCGCAGGCTTTTGTTCAGGTAATTAAACCGTGACCCTAAAGGGAACTTGGATAACAATAACTCCAAAAGGTTATCTGGATTAGAGAGAGGCCCATGTATTTATCACTTATGTAGGCGAAAAGAGAAATCTTAACATTGTTTAGCTCTGAGCTTTAAGTCGAAACAAATACGGATAAAAAACTGTATATATATAAATTTGTACTGATGAACATAACAATGTTTGGAAGATATGATTTTGTAAGATTTCCACTTCGGTTTGTCAGGATTATTAAAGTCAGCGATCGAGTATCTGTTTATCCTGCATAAATTATAAGACGTCTTGTGGATATAAATAAATAAATAAATATATGATGGAGTTAATATTATTAACTAAAAAATTATTCTGTCACGGCAGTTAGAAATTGCTTGTAGCAAGGAAGCAGACTTATAAATTTATCATTTTGACAAAACTGTGAAGGAGTGACTGGAATGAGAGTGCGATGTTTCTTATTCTGTTTAAATGTAGCGTCGTTTGTGCGAAGCGTCTAAATGTGACGATCCAAAGAGTCTCTGTGCAAAGAGGCGGGATATCAAAGGCATTTCCCTCTCGACGCTTTCCTTAAACGGCTAATTAAACTTTTAATAATGGAATACTTTGCGAGATGGAAAAATGTTTCAAAAGTCCTTTTCTAATAAAAATCAATGAGGCAAACGAAGAAGTTACTATTTTAGATGTCATTGAAAGTTATGTTGCGCATTCATACTTATTTACGGCGATGAGACATATTATCAGAAATCCTACCTGTTAATTGTGATACCTCTGATAATGCCAGGAGAAATCATGGTCGTTTAAATACGTTTTTAATGAGTCATGGCGATCCACAATATGGACTTGAATATGCATGAAACAAGTATTGCCAAGTTACTTAATTATTGTTAGTTACTTATTGTTAATTTATATTTTTAGACGCTAATTATGAAACTTATTTATTTAAATATGGTTCGCGACATATGCTGAATCTGGGCCCTTTCACGACAGCAATACAACGCGCCCAACAATTACTGTTATTCGTATTTGTTTGTACAAATTTTTGTAATGTGTTATTGTAAATAAACGCTATTCTATTCTAGATTTAGGAATATTGGTACTTTTTCCCAGGAACAAGTATTCGTAATTACCTTTTTTCCTTATACCTCGTACATAACTAGTTATTTTCTAATTAAGTTACAGACCAAAGAGAAAAAGATCAACATAACATAAATAAGAAACAGTCTCTTGTTGCCAAGTGGAATAATGTGGGCGGTCTGTATTTTAAGGCCGACGTGTCGCGTTATCTAACAGAAAGATTACAGAAAAAAGATTTTCTTACGGAATCCGGCTTACGAGGAAATCTTGGGCCATTACTTTCAATAATATACAATAAACCTTTTCGGATCACGAGCGTCGTAAACCGTAAAGAGTCGGACAGGACGCGCTCTGGCCCACTGGCGCCCTCTAGCGTCGTAAAACACTCGCTCCGACGCTCGGGCAGAACGTGCGCCTTGGTTCAACTTCAATAGGATTTTCATCGTGTGTCGTAAGAGGTGGCTAAAGGATATAAATAACGTACTGGACATTTATACTCATAGTAACAAAGGAATAAACCTAGATTATTACTTATGCCTCGAAGAAAAAAACAGCATAACACTATGATAGAGATAGAAAAAATCATAGGATCTGCTTAAAATGACGTTTTAAAAATTGCCGAATTTCATTCACGAAATTTAATATGAATACATGAACCCCTGTAATCACGACTAACAGGGACAAATGGAGTAACAAATAGTGACCTTGATAAACGGCCGAGTGCGTCTATGCTACGAGTGGCGCTACGAGCGGTGCTACGGCCGCCCGTGAGTTAGGGCCATTTGAATAACGGCCGCGTCATTGCGAATGCAAATGGTGCAAAGCGACTCAAAAAATGCTTTGCCCGGCCTCATAACTGCCGCTTCGTGAAGAGATATTGTCAGGCTGCTTGCAAAGCGACGACTGCATGGAATTAATGCGGTCGCTTATTTAGGACACGTGGTTAATGGTAAACTATAAATAAAAAAAAAAACTATTAAGTTTTTGATAATAAACAAATAATTCGTGAAGTTTTGTTGTGTTACGAGTAACATTATAAAATTTACCTAACCCACTTCACTCAACGCTGATAATATGTATAAATTTTTGATTTCTCAAAACAAATTTTCTTGATTATGAGTATGTATGTGTGAACTTTCGTGTACCGTATACTGAGCACTTGTCATGTTGATTAGAACATCAGCCCATATAAAACCTTTAATCTTTGCCTAACCTTTACAGCAATAATAAATGTTCTAAAAGGTTCATCGTGAACGGGATAAAAGTACAAGAAAACCAAGTTGATTGCTAATTTGAAATCTACATTTCGGGATTTCCTTCTTTACAAGTCGTCTGTGTAATGGACAGAAAACAAACGAGTAAACCTGTGGGGGTTGCCAGAGGTTCAAGTATCCATCTCCGCAATCAGTGAAGTAGTAATTCTAAGGCCACCTTGAACCCACGTCTTGACAATAAAGTAATTACTCAATGTGACGTCGGGGGTAAGCAATATCGCCTTTTATAAGCACTAACTATTACCTGTTCGGGGAACAGGTAGGTTTCCTTACGGTTTTATCCCTCACAGTAGTGTTTATGTATTTTAATAACGAAAATGTATATAGAAATATATTAAACTTCATTTATGTACATGCTCCGGATAATCATATTTTTGAACCCAGAGCCCACTGAGGATTGATTTTGTCTGATGGATTAGCCATTATCACGTGAGTGTGTACTAGTCAATAAGTCACAATATATGCTACTCAGCTTCAGTCGATAATATAAATACATTGAACATGCATTTTATATTGCGAATGACAATTCATACGGAAGTTATTGAATATAAGAATGTAATAGGATTAGATTCTACGAGTAACTAGAGAAATAAGGTTTCTCATATAAACGTAAAAAAGAATGACGTGCAATAAAAACATCCCGCTGCAACGTACACTCATTGTATTACCAACGAGAAGTGAATAACACCATGTGCAAACTGCATTACATTATATGAACGTTCATTTTATAGTAGTGGATGTTTAAGTGGTATTGAATTTCATTGCGCACTTGTCACATAATCTAGTTTCTACAACAGAGGAGATGTGAGTCGATGGCTTCAAATTCATGCTTCTAAGCTCCAGTTTCAGGTTTGATTGTTAGCTACTTGCTAATTAACGATACTAGGGTATGTTTATATGATGATATTGTAGTGATATGGTACGGTACAGTAACATGAGTTCGACATGGCTATAGATATGTATTTTCTCAACAATTATGGTTTTAAACTGTATACGATAATGATCGTGAAATGAATGCATGTCACCTAGATTGGTTTTTGGTTTCGAAAGTAGCTGAAAATCAAAACACCTTTCCACATTTGTGCCCTTAGACAAATGGAACCTCTTCTTGTTTTCAGTGACTTTGTTATTTAAACCTCGGCGAGGGTAAGCGGCGGGGTTTGGGCGGATTGTGTGCACAATATTAGCGGCTTATCAGCGAGCCGCGCCGCGTGAGAGCGAATCGCCCCCAAGGCTTAGGCGGCGAACGCAGCGAGAGACCGCGCGACTATAGATGGCGACACCGGCGCCCTCCTCACCACCTTTCAGCGATTCAACGGAATGTCATGCTATGAACAAGGGGCAAATAAATAGATTGTATATTAAATATTCATTTATTAACTGAAAGCGAATAACTTTATCAATAGAGGAAGAGCCATCAAACACAGGGAGTGTACCGTGTAGATATGTATTCATAATGATAAATAACTTGTCCCTTGTTTTAATTATAAAACAAAAACATCCCCTTCTAATAGCAATTTAGTCAAGTGTTTATTTCAATGTAGTTAAGCAGAGAGCCAAGTTGGGCCAAGTGGCTGGTGGCGATCAGTTACTTAGCCGTGATTACGTAGCTCAGCTCGCACTAAGTTGGAGTTAGTTGTCCAAACGACCCGCTCGGCCAACGCGGACTGTTGCCATAGCAACGCTTGGCTACTTTAATCGCCTCATGCTAATCATATGGCTCTGTAACTTTTTGATTCATTGCTAATTCATTTATTCGTAACAAGTCAGAAAACAATTGTTAGGGTAGATCATTTTTTAAGCAATTGTTAAGCAATAAGCAAGGAAACTGGTGATTATTTTTCAATAGCTAAAGCAAGGGCACGATGCAACTGAACGCAATTGATCAGACCAGAAGAAATTTAAGTGAACATACCAGTGCTAATGCTAATTTACCCGACGTAGCACAACATGTCCATCCATGGCGAAATACAAATTGTAGCTTTTTGAATATGTACACAATTTGTGCTTAAATGCGTCGCATAAATCAACATGTGAATAAAAGCTGGGAACAAAAATGGCGACATTCGAAAGCGGCCGATGGCGGCGCCACCAGCTGAGCTCATTAATCTCGTGTTTGGATGCAAACGGCCTCCGCCAAACAGCATTAGGAGGAAACACCCAGCAGCCACTCTTTTATTCCGGTGACTTTGAGAATTATATAGGTTTAAAAAGGTTGTGATTATTTCGGCATTGTATTTTACTAGTGTTATTAAAAGATTTAAATCGAATGTGGAGAAACGGATATAGGGTTTTCTTTATAAGATCTGACATTTTCTTCTCATCATTAAAATGGGTAACGAATAGCCTGTATGGTAAGGGACAGTGTGTATGAAAAAAGGGTATATCAATTCCTTAGGGTACATATACGGAAAGATAGATTATCTGATGGGATGCCATCTTTTGATTACCTCGCACATGATAATGGTCGTATTGCTTTTGTAATTGCTTATACTTTATTAAAGTTTAAATAAAACATTGTTTTTATAGACTAGTTTTTTTCTAGTGTAAAAACTTTACTCACTTGAAGTAACACACCATCAAATACCCATTAGGGGTTGGTAATGTTTCATCTCGTAAATTGCGCAGCATCCATGCATGGACCAACGCAGAATGAGACTGACCTCTGGAAAGGTTTATGAGTATTTATATAATATACTCTTAGAGTGGAAAAATATTCACATTTATTAAGATGCCTGTATACAAAACAGGTGACTTCGAGTTGTAGTAATTTACTTATTATTTAGGGCATAGGATACTTTAGTTTGGTAACAGCTCGCAAATTATTGAACTAATTCTCGACCCTAAGCTCCATGTGAAATTGAGACGTTTTCTGTCCACCCCTTCACTCTTAATTAAACGTTATGTTTGTATGAGCATGTGCGATGCTTTACATTTTATCGTCCTAAATTATCCTAGTTAAGTTGTAAAGTCAAAATTCGAGATGATAAAATTTTATATATTGCGAGAAATTTTCTTAGGACGAGTTAAATTCCTGGATGTTTTCTTCATTATTCTCTAAAGAGTAGGAATAATTGTAAGTAACTGTCAAACATTTGTAGCTTATATTCTGTGCAAAACTATAATTATTTCTTGCTGGGCGAATACATCATTACACAAAGTATTCCAACCTCAAAACTAAGCAATTTTTCGTCAGCATACAGCAGACAAAATACTTTTTCATTGACAAAAATGTGTCTAAAAGCCGCCCAGCCAGTCAGTCATCATCGCCCGCCGCTTATCTCCAGAGAGAGTGCCTGCGGATAATATTAGACGATAAATCAGCGCGATCCACGGCGGCTCATTGTGTACTGAAACACGAATACATTTGAATAATGTCCCGCGAACCGCCCGCATCTGAAATGCAAATGGCGGCGGCCGCAAAAAATGTTTACCCAGCCGACATGATACCCCGCATAATGGCGACCTCGCCCTAACCCGAGCCACCGCTGATCACTCTAGACTCACTTAACCCTTTCGCGGATGGAGCTATCTGCTAATTTAGCTAGAATTCTAATTAAGTGATTGCTTCTAAGTTATTGTCAGTTTCTCCTATTGACATTATTTCCTTAATAACCCAAGGGTTCATGTTTCATTAATTTGCCAAGAGAGTTTTTAATAATTATACCCACCGCATTTTCAATTGATATATTGTAAAAACTAATAAGTATAAACGTGCCTCATTTTCTCACTTAAATTATTCCACTCTGAAAAACGTAATGAAAAAAATCGTCTACTGTGAAAAGAATCAAATATCTCATTTCATTTGAAGTCGCGTCGTCAAAAGATACAGATTCAGACTTTATTAAAACCGGTGTTTGTCTGCCACTCGAGCACATCTCGAATTTCGACAACAACTAGCCCTAGCACTTTAATTAAATCTGGCCCTAGATAAATATGCAATTAACAAACTGAGGAACTAAAGGTTTTCAAGAGGTCTGGAACCAAATAAACCGGGATCAAAATGAGATAACAAATAACACGAGTTGTTTCAGCTGAAAATCAGCCATGTTGGATTAGATACTCAACCTACGAGTATTTATTTATACCTATGGCGTACTTACAAAAATGTCTAAAATGCCACCTATTTATGGAGATGTGTTCCAAATTCAAAACTAGCTCTAACTATGGATATCTATTCGCTTCATATGCTGGGTACCTAAAAGAGTTTATAGTCTGAGATGTGTTCCAAATTCAAAACTAGCCCCCACTATGGATATCTATTCGTGTCATTCAGTTTCGTATGTACATTTTGAAGTAAGCCTTCTGGTCTAATAAATAGCTAAGTAATTAGGTACACTATATCTTAACTAAAAGAGTTGGCATATTTTAAAGAAAATTGTGGCTTGAAAATCAGAATGAGCATTTCTGACGCCGAAGAAATGGACTTGCGTATAATTAGTTTAGGTTAGTACGGTCAAAATGTCTTGATATTATTTGATTTTACCTTCAATACGCTTTATTAGATATTAATAAAGTAACAAGTTATATAAGCAACTAATCACATCATAACGCGGACAAAATTGGAAGCATGTAAAATAAAATTAAATGTCAAAGTATCAAAGTGAGTGTCCCATGTCACAATATAAAAGACCTGATTAGTTGTGGCTTGAGTGAGCACCATGGAAGGACTATTAGGCCACTATTTACCTTCATTTTATTAGATATTTAGTACCTAACCTGACAGATGGTGTCCCATGTCACAATAAAAAGACCTGATTGATGACACTGACTATTACCTATTATTACTAGTACCATTTGATACGACGCTTTCCCTCACCGGAAAAACCGTGTGCTTTGCCATTTCTATAATTTTTTTTAATAACATCAGCACTTTTGGATTGAACAAGGGAATTTAAATTTTTAAGACCCGATTCACGTCCTCTTAATTGATAATTCGGGTTACATTTCATTAATGTGCACTCACCGTATTTTTTTCTTCCACAGATTTGGGAGAATTACGCAAATCTATCGCTCCATGAATACTTAAACAATTCCAACATTATAACAAGTTGAATTGACATATTCCATGTCATTTCCAGTAATATTGAAGCTTGAATTGTTTACAAATCACTAAAATATAATTATTGTTTTACCTTTTCTTATTGTATTTTTTTACATATTATTCAATGCAATAAAATTTCCGTATTATTTTAATAATAAAGATTACATTCACTTCAATGTATTCCTAAAAACCTTAATATAAAGTTTGCGCTATTTTCAGGAACACCAAAGTGAACAATTGTATTTATTTCCAATCAGATGGATCTTCAAATATCTAAGGCAAAGCAAAGTACGTATACTTCTGGTGAATAATATTTTTCAACTCAATCGCAAGAACAGTAGATACCATGTCTAATAAAATATATTTTGTATAAATAATTACTCTCGCTCGTATAACAAATAGTTCGACAACCAAAAAGATTCAAGAGCAACACTTTGTCAAAATGACAACAATCTAATCTGAACAATGACAATAGCAAATGTCTATAGAAGGATACATGTAACTAAGGACGAATGTTTTGATCTGTTTAAGCGATGAATGAGCTGCAGGGCTGTTGGCTCCGCTGAGCATGGAGCAGCTGCAGGTGGAGGGGCGGCTGGAGGCGCACGTGGTGGTGGAGATGGTGGGCGACGGCGCGTGCCTGTTCCGCGCGCTGGCCTTCCTCATGTGGGGCTCGCAGGAGGGGGCGCAGCGCGTGCGGCTGCAGGTGGCGCACCACGTGGCCGACCACTGGGAGAGCTTCGCCGTGCTCTCGCACAACAGCCGCGGCGACAACTACCGCTCGCGCTCCTCCTACTTCCACGAGATGAGCCGCCCGCAGACCTTCGGCGGCTTCTGCGAGCTGGTGGCCGCCAGCGAGCTCTACAAGTACGTGTTCGAGGTGTACCGCCACCAGAAGCTGTACGCGCGCTTCGGCGACACAGGGGACGTCAAGCGGCTCAAGTTCTCCGAGAACCTCTCCTCGGGACATTTCGACGTGTATCTTCCACAGGTCACGATAGATCGATAAGGCCAGGCTGCGTTGAAAATAAGAAAACATTTGTATAATAATATCTAATTTTTACTTTATTGATATATTAAATTATATACGGTTTTAAGTGTTTATAATTTTAATTAGTCACGAAATATCCAGTATGAATGAAAATTGGTCTGCATTGAAACAAGCAAAACTTTAAAATGCCAAAATGTATTAAAAAACTAACAAAGCAAAGTAAAACAAATTTTAAAAGCAAAATCTCATCTTTTCCACGTACTTGGCTTTTGCTCCCATTAATTACAAACGATAAATCACAACAGAGTGAAGCTAATACATGATGTGGCTCGGATGGCCCGTGAGCTACGGCCATGAAGCGCGCTCGTAAAAAGCGAGCGCTGCTTTTACGAGGCGGCGCTGAGCGGTGGTGAGCGGCGTACCTGCGGCCTCGCCAGGGAGGGAGGTGCGCTTTGTCTCGCGGCGCCATCTGTGGTGCGCTCAATTAAGCGCGCAAATCGCCGGAAGGACGCCGCTGCGAGCGCGAAACATTTTATGTTCCGCTGTTTTAGTTTATCTTTGAAGGCGAATAAATTCAACTGGAAATTCTGAGGAACACAACGACGGCTTTTTAGTAAGTTTTCTTTTTAGCTTAAACAACTGCTTCTTTCTAGGATGGATAAGAAAGATGTGATAAGTGTTTGCGTGGAGGGTAGTCAGAGACCTCACAATGACTTATAGCTGCATATGTTTTGCGCTTATTAGGTCATCATTGAACACCACCTGTATGGTTGTAAGAGCGTGGATATTATGTATATATAATCTGATAGTCACAATGTCATCAATTATATGAACCTGAAGAATTGAATACGGTTGTAGTAAGTGCTACATCATTCGGAACTTCAGCATCACCAACATCGTCAATATGTTCCAATCCGTCACCCAATTGCCTGTAGTAGATCATCATTTAGAAGAAAGCACAACTGACATCGGCAAATACCTTCTCAACTCTTCACCCAATTGCCTCCGCCACTGCACTCATACAATTGATTGTAGTTTGCGATAGATCTAAGCAAAGCAGTGACGTAACATGATTCCTAAGCCGTATCAATAAACGTACATAACAATGGATGAATCAGTCTCTTTTTTGAATAGCTCTATCGGTTGAACCCAAGATATTTACTAAATAAAGCATTATCTTATGAAAAACGATGTACCTACCAAGAAAGTTTTGACATCTAAGTATAACAAAAATATTTATATTTTGTTTGCCTAAAGTTTTTTTTATCTTCCTTTCATATTAAAACTATGATTGCGCATATTTTGCATAGGCATTATTTTAACAGACATCGGTTGTCATTAAGCTATGGATAGAAAGTAGCAGCTCGAAGACTAACCTATAAATACTCAACTGCGGCTTTTGTTTGTTTGTTGCATTCCACGCAATTATCAAAACCCGCTAACCCATCTAATATTCAATTAGACTCATTCTGGCAGAGCAAACCTCTTCCTCATTTCGTCGCCACATTCGCCTGCGTTCAGCTGAGCATGAGCTGTTGGGATGAGGCAGTGCATGTGACGCGATAATGAGCGCCCCTTCGTCACGCTCCCAGCAGACACGTGGCGCTAGCAAGGGGACTGCGTCGCTCCTCACTTCCTAATTAGGAGCCTAATTAGGTCCTCACTACACTCGGCCACTGCGCTCGTTGATGATTTAATTGCATGCAACGTATCTTGTACTGACAGTGTTAGCAATATCAATGAGACCTGGGATTTATGTTTATATACAGTTATTCCCCAAATTGGTCAGGATATCACTTGTTATTTGGTTAAAAAATACATGTTTTATCTATATTCCACCAGGTCCATCTATGACACTATTGTGGAAAGAAAACCTCATGAATTGTAACATCTTTGTGAGATAATAAAAATTAGGAATTGCAGGCTCAAGATTGTAGGACAAGTGAAATACATTCATAGATTATTATGGATTTGCCATTTATTGTTACATATATTATTATACAAAGAAAGCGGTCCTGTATGAATGTTTTATTTATTTAAAAAAGGACTAATTTGACTACAAGTATATTGAGATGAACACCACCAAAACCGTTGACTCAAACAAGTAATCTATTTGGAAAACTGTCTCCCGAGACGAGGGGCCAATAAGAGGGAATTCATGTGCGGAATAGATTTTCTATGAGGACAGTAGCCGCGCAGAGCGTCGCAAAGAGGGCTCGTAAACAGCGAGAGGTGCTTTATGGGCCGGGGGTCGAACCCGGGACGTGCCGCCGCAGTCAGCCGCCCTTTACGAGCCACGGCGCCTAATGGAGGAGACATGAGAGGGAATCTCTCCTTAGACAGATTTATTGCAAGTGCCAATGGATTGTTCTGGTGACGAGTCGCCTTCAACGACAACATTCGATCGTACGTTATGGGTTTTGAGTAAGGGCGCATACATTCACTTTTTGCAGTTTGTATTTTAAATGTTTTACTAGTTTATGACGTACTACACTCATTTCTCTAAAGTATTGAGAACTTTCAAACTGTAATCGTAAGAAAATTTAAAAAATCTCTATTTATCCACCGCTTCTTGTTTTTAAAAATTAGCTGCCGTACTCAATCTCAATGCTATATAAGTTTAACATACGAGTATTTCACTTGAATCAATCCGTTTCCTTTTAAGATCTGATCAAATTATAATCTCAATTATTTCTAGTGCAGAGATTATTGTCCTTCAAATCCATAAATGGGGGAGGGTAGTAATGAACGCCTATTTGTCCGCCGCTGTATGTTAGGAATGCGAGCGCGGTGTCCTGTCTCATTAGGCCTCATAAAGGGTGATTTACGGCGGCGAGTACACGGCCGCCTGTCGCCTCGCACCTAATAGACAAGCCAATTGAATTAACTGCCTCTCCGCTGCCATGCGAATTGGCGCCCAATTGAGTGCGCCTCGTGGACCTCAATACAACTGAGGAATCATTATAACCGTTTGGCTCTCTGCTTTGATGATAGGTTTGAAGCTAAAACCACCTACCAATTTCAATAATGAATGATGTTCTTTATATTACCTACTAATATCGACTCTCTTTTCCCTCTGCGGCTCAGACGGAGGATCGGCGTCGTGAACTTTCCGGTTCACGACATACTCGTATGCTGAGTCTGGGCCCTTTCACGACAGCAACACAACGCGCCCGACAATTACTGTTATTCGAATGTGTTTGTACCAATTTTTGTAACGTGTGTTGTATTGTTGTTTTTGTAAATAAACGTTTTTCTATTCTTTTCAGATATTTTTGAACCAATGAGGAAACTCTAGTTCAAGTGGATTCGTCCGAAAGGTAAATGAATCAAGCTTAGGCGAGGCATCTTCTGGAAGTAAATCAACAGATTACTGAATGCATCCTTCTAGGGATTGGGTCCTGTTACAGCTGGAACACAAATGTCGTCCATAAGGGACAAATACCTTGAAATATCATCCGAGGGTTCGGCTATCTTGGTGACGTTATGTTGTGTGAGAATGAAATGTATGTTGTCTTTATTCATGGCAGTCGTGAATACAATGCGATATCGTCAAATATGATGCAGAGTTACTATCCCTTATAAAGGGACACCGCTGTAACTAGAAATATAATTTAGCCTACTATGAGAATAACCTACGATCCCATTAGAAAGAATTGTTTCTTCTAACACAAAACTATACGTCTTTAAAATAATTGTTATTTTTAAACACTCGCGATTTGTACTATTTTTATTTACTGTATGAGTCCGGCTCTTCTCGCGACCACGGCCTATGCAACTGGGTCGAAACGACCCGTTTGGGTGATAAAGGTATCTATCTATATCTTTATTTATTTTATCGTGACACGACTCGGTCTCATATAGTAAATAAATTTATAAATAATTGTCACTTTCAATTGAAAAAGCATATATTTAAAACCCTACCAACATAAAGCAAGAGCCATGAGAAGAGGCTTAGGCCGCGATATCCTGGTTGCGCCGCTGAGCGCTCGTGACGTGCTGAGCCGAGGCGCCGTGTGGCCGCGCCTTTATTATCGCGTTGGCTCGGATCAGCATTTTATTCCACCTGCTCTAACAGTAAGTTAATCATTTATTCTTTTGTATTAGCTAAAGTCATTTACGAGTATATTATACGAATATTATTCATAATATAGTGTATAAACTTATATAGTACAAATAGATTTAAATCACTGATACCCCGCCAAAATGATTAGCAGTCATTAAGCTTATGTATAATATAAGGTATCAATTTAGCCCGTGGGGCAACACGTGAAGTTCCCCTGAGACCCGATGGCTCCCGCAGAGGGGAACTATTAATTAGCGAGTTGTTTGAGCTCCCAGTCTCCTGGCTCGCCTAATCATTTCTGGGAACGCCCAGGGCGGCTGCACACAGATCAATGCATATCGGGTGATTAGGTGCGCGATAGACTGGCCCAGGAATTTCTTGCTTCAAGGTGGCTTCATGGCGTACTCTATAAATCGAGTAAAGCGCTAAGGATAGAATGAATTAATAGCAGCCTGTACCAAAATTAATATTAATGCCATGATGCCATTGATATCATAAACACCACAGTACAGCTAAAGATTATAGAAGTGATATTCTCTTCAATGTTCTGTTTAGCAGTAAAGAAATTGAAGGAACTCAATAATGTCATGTGATGTATTAAAAGGAAGGATTTCAAGCAAGCGTATTGATTGTTAACAAGCATTAGCATCGTTGTCAACCTCCAACATAAAAATAATTGTCGCCTGTTTGAATACCGTTGACCAACTTGCAGTGTCACTTCATAATGCATGTAGTCCCAAAAAGTCTCCTAACCACCTCATCAAGTACCTACCTTGCTCACCTTCAGTGCTAAATGAGGATCAATATGTAAACATTTTCCTATTGAAAATGTGGAATGCTGATGCCCGTGTGAGGCAGCCCTTGCATCGAGGCCCGGGGCGCCGCGAGGAGCGCGAGTTGAGAAAAACCAACAGACGAGGAGCATATTGGCGCAAGAATGAGGCAGGGAGCGGAAATTAATTACCAAACTCCATAAAATAACAACCTTCATTATGGATTATGCACTCCTGTCTACGAACAGGGTGATCTATGAGAACGATGGTTCAGCTTGATGAACTTTTTGTTTAGAATTATTATGAGAAATTCTAATTTAAAAGAAGAAACACAATAATGTCATTAGGTTTTCTTAAGAAATGATTATAAGCACAATTCTACATGATGTTCAGCAAAGGAACTAGATTAAAGTTAATGAGAGTGCATTCTCTCTGACGTCTAGGTCCTCCGTGGAGCAGCTTGAGATATGACTGCGAGAACTAATTAATAATATCACATTTTCTCAAAGGCTCCGTTAACTTGCTCGTCACACAAGAGTTAGACGCAGGACGCCTGCACAGCGCGTCTTAGCAATTTGCTGTGGACTTGTAGCCTTTCTATTAAGTTGCTCGTCGCGCAGCTAAGGAGGAGATTGCGGAGCATCCCGCCTAATGGGGTTTCTGCAGCGTTGTCACTAAGCGAGTTGCAAACTTATTAAAACATTATTTAGATCTCATTTAGACGCACAGTTTTTGAAGTAATAACCTTGTTGTACAAACTAGGATATAGTAAAAGTTTATCACAATAACTATTGTTATTGTACGCTGTTTTACTAGAGGACTACGTCATGTTCAATCACTTTTATAAATCACCCAATAATTTAGAAACAAGAGTAGATTTACTTATGTATTTGCTAATGCCTTTTTTATATAGTTTACGACGACCGTTCCAATCACAGCTAGTAAACCTAGATAATACTCTAACCTTTATCAATACATTATCGCTAAGCTTCGCAGTCATACAAATGACGTGGCTTAGAGAGCTGAATCTCTGGATGGCCTTATCTCTCTCGCATCGCACAGTTTCGATCATTGGGCTCACAAAGGCTCATTTCCGTGCGAGTGGCGGAGTGCGGCGAGAGAGGGCCACATTGGCCTCGCACCAGACTCCCCGCGCACTCGACTGGAAGCCCTGATACGGGCGCCGCAGCCACACGGGGACAACCTCAGGCAGACTCACCAGCACGAAAGGCATCTGTCCTTTTAATGATTTATGCTAAAGATTAAGTCTTTTGATATAGGATAATATTATTATTATATAATAATCACGACCCTTCCCTTGCGTTATCTGTGAAACAACAAAGTTAAAGATTGTATGGGCACCTCGAACCCACGTATTAACTACATAGTCAGCACATAACAGGTGATAAATTGATTAAAGACTACTTACTGATTTAAGTCCCGATTCCAAGAAACAGACTGAATTCCTTACAATTTTAAGGTATTTCTTTTTTAATTCAAGCTATTCATGGTACACCTAGCAATAAATATTAAAATAATAAATTAAACTTATTCCCAGAAGAAAACCACAAAATTTTAATTACAGCTTTTACAAATAAAAAGCCAGCTTTTGATTCCATTTAAAGTATTCGAGGTGCAAAACGTGGGAAGCTATTATTATGTTCGGAAGAACTTTAATCAATTTTTAGGTTGTTCTACTGAATTAACTTTTCTCCTAAATTTGTCTCACCTAACTGAATTGATACTACATGTTAGATAAGTTGCACTATTAGAACTCTGACAGCAGATTTTTTCTAGTAATGGAATAGCTTTAGAATTCAGAATTTTCAAAAGAATCAAATCAATCTTATTCAATAAAATCGTACATAGGCTTTTCGCTAAGATTCCATATGGAAGCCAACACAGCCACCAAAATGTAATTACGCTGAACATAAGCTAGGGATAAGTCTAAGTCTAAGTACTGTACTCAAAACAGATATGAGAACATAATTATATAATTACATGAATAGTAAGTAAACAAATATTGATATGGCGAATGTTAAGTGGCAGCCTAAGCGCTGCCCTCGTGTGAGTGCGGGGCTCATCAATGATTGTCACGTGGACAGGGCTTATTAACGAGGCCTTCACTCGTCGCAAATGAACAAACTCAATGTCAGCCTCTCCGCTGGCATCTGCCGACGTCTCCCTCATCCATTGTTGCCCTGACTTATGCGAACATATTCTGTTTGTTCGACTGAACACTGATAAGAAGGTTTTGTGAAGGAAACGTATTGTTCGTTTGAAGCAGAAAACCTCTTGAAATATAATAAGAATAAATCAATTGATTTAAGATTGTCTTTACTTCCTCTTGTTAAAATAAATAAAATAGTAAATTAAGATATACTTACAGAATGTATACTGTACTTATGTTGTTTTTTTGTATATTCATTCACGTTACATGTCTATTATTGTCATATATTTATATGAGAACATTTACACTATACCGATACTATTTATTTCCAAATTCAGAAATATAAGATGTAGTCACTCATTAGCTTTTGGATCTTTAGATCTTATGAGTTCCAGATGCTCTGCATTTATGAAAACAGGATTTAATATATCACCCTTAGTTTCTTTCACTTGATTTTCAATATTCTGCAAAGTCCTCTCTGCAGTTTCTGGCAGGCAAAAGTACAGAATTAGGAGACAACAACAAACGACGCCACCGATCACAGTGAAAGAGCCATGCACTCCCAGCCCAGCGAGCATCACTGGGATGAACTTGAGGAAAAAAAACGAGAACACTATGGTCACTACACCACTGATGGCGGATATGAACCCTCGCAGCCTCAAGGGGCATATTTCTGTGGTCACAATGAAGAGCACTGGCTGGATGCCGATGTTGACGAAGAAGAAGTAGGCGGCCATCGTGCCCACGGCCACGGGGCTCCACGCTCGGGCCATCACGCCCCTCGCCATCAAGAAGGTCTGCAGGCAAGTGGCGCTCAGCAGGAGAAGCGCGACGCAGCCCGTGCTGAACAAGAGCGTCCTCCTTCGGAACTTGGCAACCAAGAAGCACGAGACAGTCACAGCTACGATATCGGTGATATCCAGGGCGACCGCGTACCGGTAGTAGTTGTCCTTGTCCTCCGTCATTTCGTTCAATATGTCGAACAGATATGGCATGATGATGTTCTTCCCGGTGACGTCGATGTTCACCAAGCACACCCACGTCAAGAGGGAGGTCTTCCAGAAATATTTTTCCTTAAGTATTAGCTTGACTTCCTCAAATTGACTTTTCACTTTCACTTTGTCTCTGGTCTTCAAATCCTGCTCTTGAAACAAAATGAGCTCTTCTAACTCCCACCTATCATTGTTGCCTCGAAGCCACTTGAACGCTTCTTCGCACTCTTGGAACCTCCCTTTGGACGCGAACCACGCAGGGCTCTCGGGGCTCAAGATCGTCGTTGTGGCGCCCAGAAGACTGAATGCAATGCCATACAAGAACAGCGTCCGCCAGTGGAAGACGGCACCTAGTAAGTGGGCCAAAGATATGCCAATGAAGAAACTCACCATCCTGGTGTTTAGTATGACTCCTCGTATCTTGGGGTTGCAGCACTCCGCTATCAGCGCAGATGCGGCCACGAAACCCGCGGCGCTGGTGCTGGCCACCACGAAGCCCAGCAGTAGGGCCACGAAACTCGCAGCTTGATTCATGATGACACAGGAGGCGATGTTGGGCAGTAGGGCGCAGAGCTGCACGATCTTCCTGCCGAAGCGCTCCATGCAGTAGCCGGAGAGCATTTGCATCGGGACTATCACCAGCATGCCGATAGACGCTGAAAGAAAAGAAATAAGTGTAAGTAGGCATGATCAGAGTGGAGTTTCTTTGCCACTTTCTTCTCCACTTCAGAACCGACAGCGACAGTGGTAAGAGATTTTATTCGTTAATTTATGACATTTAATGAGACAGTGGAAGTTTTTATATTAAAATAAATGATTTGAAATCGAAAAAAGCGTGACACATATTGTCGACTAACTTTTGCTGTAATTATGTAAAATTGAAATGTTGGTATTTCTCTCTCTATCTCTTTATGTACAAACATACACATGAAGCCCGTTTCACTGTAAAGGTTCCTCTGTCCCAATCCTGACAAACCACCCTCGATTCATTGACACTTAACTGACTGTCATTATGTCTAACAGGGCCGACCCCTGCGTAACTACTGTCCCGTCTCATCCACGTATATTTCTTTTGTCAATTTTCTATCATTCAAAAACTACACTACTTGAGAATGAATTAGCACTCACGTAGCCAAGACTCTTGATCCTTGGATAGGCGTACCTCTGACTCCCTCAGCTGCGGAAGGAGGACGGATTGAAGGCCCACAGTGTAGCCTACTATGAAACATAGTAGTATTGGACCCAACGATACAAATATCTGAAAGCGAAGCAATAACGTATGAAAACTCTATGGATGTTCTAAATTTAAATAGGCCTACATAGTTATTTAGGAGAATAACTGCGTTTTAAATAATAACTAGAAGTAGGTACACATTACTTAATACTACTTACATTTATTGAGATTCAAAATACTTTACACCACATTAAATGATGTAGACACAATAATATTGATAATAATACTTATATCTGACCAGTTTTACATCACTCACCTGTCTAATCACTGGGTTAAACATTTTTAATGATATTTGTAAAACACCAAGCTAATTTTCAGTGGCAGTCATCGTCCTTCTCAATCAGTAAAAGATCTTTTAAAACCGAAGTATCTTAGTTATGACGTCATTACTGCGGGGCAGTCACGACTTGTAGATTATACTATAATGTTGTCTTTAGGGTTCCTGTACGGCATTCAAAATAATAACATATATGTATAGTACTTATGTATGATACTATATGTAGAGATACTTGTGTTACCTGCCTATAGAGGGAAGATCTCATAATCATCAACCCTCAATACTCTTTGATACTTGAATATAAAACTATAATATTATATTCTGAGTTCAAACTTTGGAGCAGAATTGGGTTGATGGGAGGTCATTCTTAAATAAATATTCATATCGGTTATGTAGCAAAACACAATTATATAAAAATTTTCTATATATTTGAACATCACTGACTTTCACGTAGATGAATCCTTATCAGTAATTATTGTTTGAAACCTTGGATCGTAAAATAGTTCGTGAGAATACTATTAACCTACAACAATAGAATTTTTAGTAACCTTACAAAATTTTATAACATTCTTAATCCAATACAAAACAATCCATTATTTATTATTTTTATTTATAATGCACACCTAACACTAAGTTTGCGCTAAATAGTGGCTTTCATGAGTTTAATCTTTAGGATATATGGGTGAAGAACAGTAGAGCATGCATATGAAGGTTATAGGATAAGAGTGAGGCAAAAGTAGTGCGTTATGCACGGATTTAGTAACCGACCGACTCTGCATATCTCACTAGGAAGTAAAGGCGTGAATATACATGTAAAGTCTGTGAAAATTCTTAGTTTAATGAAGGAATACGGTATATTATTTACATAGGCACATCATATTTACGCTTTACGACTTGTGTATACACGCTTTTTATAGTAGCGACGTAGTCAAAGGCTTAAGTGCCCATGTACATTATTCCGACGGTATGGCAGATAAGGGTCACTCGTCACCCATGTTTCACTTGATAGACAGCATTCAAAGGGATAGGTGGTGAACCGTATCACCGTATACAGGTACCGCTATAACCTATCCCAAGGGATAGACAGGTTTTTCACGATGATTTCTCTCACCTTAAGCAACTCTAAATTATATAAGTAAATGCAATACCCATTTTTAACTTCATGTATTTGTACTTAACAGCGCCGGGATTGGAACCTAGGAAGCCAGAAGTATTATCCACTAGGCTACAGCCGTTTATCAAACAATCCAGCAATAATGGTTGTTATCACATGTTGTTCCCAATACTACAGAGCTGTTGATTGGGCAGCATGTGGGGAAATGGTGTTCCGAGTACGCACGAGGCCTCGTTACGACTTCATTGCCAATAACGAGCGCCTCGATAGACCATTACCACTGACTCTCTTTTGCATGTAATTTCTTCTAATGTTATCTGTGCTTATTGGATATATAATATATTGTGTGCTCTTAATTTTATTTTGTCCTAATACGACTTTTATAATAATAAATTACATACAATGAGTAAAAATTCATAATTAAGTATTGTTTGCACGAATAATCCAATGCAGATGTGTATTACTATTGCCTTTTTTCCGCTACCCTACATGAAGAAAAATATTGACAATAAAAAAGAGGGTAGGTACTAGGATATTAAAGCAGTAGAAAAAGTTTGAACAGTTTAGCATTGACGTTCGCGCGTTACGCACTACACAGGCGATCAGTGTCGGCAACAAGTACCTAACATCCAGAAGAAGCCTTCATCCTGTAAGTCCTTTATTATCCTACTCCACTCTATAGATCTTGAGCAATTCTGATACGTGTATCAGATTCTTAGAGGGGCATTGGGGCAATAAACGTCCTAATATCCCTTTTGGGGTGGGCTTAAATCCTAAGTACTTAATAGCATGGGCTATGTCACCTGAAATTGGAGAATATGAACATTAATATAGAAATTTTGCCGAATATGACTAATCTAATAGCGCGGATAATGATAATACTATACTACTGGATATCGGTTCACATAGTTATATGTATTTAAATGACTGTCCTTTAACACTATAACGCCCTGCGTTACTTATGTAGCTTAAAGCGTACTACGTTCACGGATCAAATGTATCAAGGTGGCTGTTTAAGTGCTCATTCCCTTGGCTGGAATTCGACACTGGAGCCAATTGTGCTCGATGCGACTGCGATCGGGTGTCAAGCGGAGTGCCCTTCCACAAGTTAAATTGGATTCCGTCGGTGGTCCGCAGCTATCGGCCTCAGTTGTCGCCTTCCCACTTTGGCAACTGATTTGTGACTAAGCGCCCCGTCTTAGAGGGAACTGCACTCTGAATAGAATGCTGCTTTTCGACCTAAGATGTTAAAGTTAAAAACGTTAGGGTATATGCAATCCACTAGGTAAAACAATTATTCATTTACATATTTTTTAGTCGCTGGGAATCCTAAACGTTATCTCCTGAAAAAAGTATTTTATTTTAAGCTATTGCTGAGTTATATGTTGAACACTCAGCCATTAGATGTTCCTACATCGTCTGAATAACCTAATGCCACTAACAGACGCCTGAACCTCACCGGAGGGAATGAGTCCTCCTCCGAATATGCTAATCACTCTACTAGTCCTCTCGCCTAGCGTTGTATACAAATTGTGGTGCAATCAATGCTGCAGGCTTCTACTGCTTGTAGGCATACAAGGATTTGTATATTATTATTGTTTGTCGTGTTGATATTAGAACCACTTTGTTCTCAATTAAGAAAATAACATGGATTCGGAATATTTTTCCGAGAAGAAAGGCATCTGTATGTAAAAATAATAGTCTCTCAATGAATAAAATGAAAACTCATACTGTTTCATATTGAAGCTAAGTTGAGTATTGAAACATTCTTACACACACAAACATTTAGCAAAATAGTTTCGGAACAAACGTTGTGTTAAAATCATTGCACAACGACTTCACACTTAAAAGTGAGCGAAATCTCGTTTTGTTACAGCGAGGGCATCGAGGCGAAGTGGCAAGTGGCCAGCGGTTGCTAAGCCCTCGCCTCTGAAGTCCTGCGCGGGGCTCCGACGCACTCGGCTGATCACTTCATCCGATATTGCTAACGGATCCGATCCAGTGTACGCGATTCTACTCCCTCAGAATAAAGAACTTAAAATATTGCACCTACGAAATACATATTTTATTTAAAAAAACATTACAAAAACATACACCTGCTTAACGTCCGCGTAATAACTTCTAATAAAGACCAGATACTATGAACATCAAGAATTACTACCTTCGCAATTGCGGAGATGGACACCTGAACCTGGGACTACCCCGCTAGTATTACTGGTTGTGAACGCGATTGTCTTTATCAAAAAGGTTAAGTGACGTAACGTTTATCTAGAGTGATGAATATCCCAAACATGATATCTGATAATAAAAGTTCTTATCCCTTACGTCACCCAGAACCTAATATGTTTTCGACAATTTGGAGTACATATATTCTCATTTAGGAAGCCTTTTACATTACTTCGTTCTGTGATACAAATACATCGTCTAAGCAATATTCGTCGAAGAGTGTGTCGAAGGCTCTCGGAGATCGATGGCCTGCGTGGGCGAAGGTGCAAAGAATTTACTGTTCCTTTATTGAAGTGATTTATTCTTAGCTTCGCTGGCCTGATTTACTTTTGCCTGATTTACTCATTATTAAGTGCAGATGTTGATTAGAAGGTCGTATTTGTTAATGGCGATATACTTACTACTACATTGTGTACTGGTTATTTGGCGAAATGTGCGGTTTGTTCACCTCGAAATAGTTTGAAAATTAGCATTTCAACAAATCGGTAAACTTCGACGTAACTCAGTTGTTTGGGGCTTGACGCTGTATCAGTGGATACAGAGTTCAATTCCGCATGAGGATTTACCAATAGAAATGAAGTTTAATGAATTTCTATGTACATTTTCGTAACAAAAATACATTTATGAAATGCGTCGAATACTACGATGAGGAAAAACATCGTGAAGAAACTTACCGGTGCCCCGAACAGGTAATAGTCTGTGCTTGTAAATGGCGACATGGCTTACAACCTGTCACATTGAGTACTGACTATCTGGTCATCACGTGAGTTCGGGGAGGCCATAGAACAACTACCTTCGCAATTGCGGAAATGGACACCTGAACCTCTGACTACCCTAAAAACTCCTGTTTTGTAGCTTGCCCTTGGGGAGTCCTACGTCCTGCAGTGGACTAGTATAGGCTATTAACGCTTTGGATTGGGAACTGGCATGAGAGACTTATTACAATATTGATATACCTGTGATAACAGTATCGGAAGCAAAAAGTGGAATCGTTCGCCAAATTGCATTGTTAGAGGCAAAGCATCAAATGGAGAAAGTTGTAATGGCCAATCGGATCCAAGATGGCCGCCATCCGCTGTCGCAGAAGCTGTTTCGCTTTTTATGTCATCCACTTTCAACCGACGTTATGGGACTGTGGAGCAATGTTGTATATACGGCTCACGTTGATACACATTATGTTCGACTTATAAGATCGGGGTGGCAGATCGTACACTTTAATTGCAATGTTCGTGAGAAAAGCCGCGAAAAGTTTCTGAATATATGTAATTATTATTCGTATTATAGACTCACTGCTGCCCATGTTGTGTTGTTTACTCATTGTTGGAACGTATACTAGAAGTATTTTGTTAAAAATCCTTTGACAACACTGAAAAGAATAATCACTCAATCAATCTTGTTAATGAGAAATGTGAAAGAAGTCATCAGACGCGACCTTCCCGTTGAGCCTAAGGGCCTTGGGCTCGGCTGACGGATGGCCGGCGGAGTGCATCGCCCATGAGGGATGCGGCCTCATCGCTTCCACGCGCTGCCCTATTTGAATAATGGCGCCGCGAAAACAGCACGCATTTGAAATGCAAATGGCCGCCGCAAAAAATATTTATCTAAGTTAAAACAGGCGCGGGTTCGGGCAGAATAACAATTCGAAACCCTGGATTCAGCTAACCGTGATTCCACCAGTATTTACAAGAGCCTACTGTATCTTTTTTCATTACGAGCACCGTTACATTGCTAAAATCAATAGGCAGAGTGGTCAGTTCATTTGACTTGTTAATTTTCAAAAGCGAATGCTATTATTTTTCTTATGTAAAGGTTTTTCCTTTTAAGTTTCATTAAATTAATGATTTTAATAATTTTAATTAGCTGAAACCAAGCGAGAGTGTATGCATGTGCTCTCAGGTTACATATAGTGCAATAAACGTCGTTCCAATATCATCAAGGCAATAGCAACGTTTTATATAATTAAGTAAAACTTACATATACAAAGTTGTATGTACCCTTAACGAATAAAATTACGTGAGTAGGTATGAATTGTGTATAACTTCCTGTACTCTTTATTACGGAAGTTGAGTTTTATTTTTTTCCTACATGATCCTATATTACTAGTGCGCATTAACGCGTTCGCTGCGGCGTCGCTTTGAGGCAGCGGAGTCGCCACTCGAGGTTCCAAAGGGCCGCTGCATGCAAATGTTTGCCCACCGGCAGTGAAGAGTGCTTTCGCATCACGTGCAAGCAACTCAAATATAAATTTACAACACTCTATCATTCATAACGTGTGCTTAGGTTTTTGTCACATTAACGGAAAATATTTTTATTTCACTGGTAATATTTTACTATAGTTTGGCAATTTTTCTAAAAATATTTGTAGCTTAGGTCATTATTTTTACACAACCATCATATTATTTTACGCATCTTTTTAAATATAAAACAAATTTTAAACCTGTGTTTGATCAACCTTCGAAAGATACACAATAAGTGATATTTCCTATTTGGACAATAGAGGAAAAGTAAGCCTCCGTTAATAAGCCTAGTCTCTTGAATCCGCAGAAGCCTCGGCACGTGCCGCGAGAGGGCGCTCGCTCTCCGCCGCCCAGACAAACGCCGAGCGGTATTTACTGGTCACTAAAAGGCATTTTAACGGGATTGTATTCTGTTAATGAGAGCAATATATGTTTTATGAGTACGGTCATTATTTGTTACTTTGTAGTGTGGGTTCATCAGTTGATCAGTTTTTATTGATCAGCGAGCTGTTGACTATTCCTTACATAAATTTTTTGACTTTGTGAAATTGCCATCTGAAGTATACCAAAAAAATCTCAATGAAAAGATATTGCTCAATTCTTACATGAAATAAACCAGAGAAACATTTCAAGCGCTGTTTCGTTGTAAATGGCATTTTAATTTATATGTACAATACCAGAAACCCAATAATAGCGTTTATTTGACATCACAAAAAGGAGCCTCAGGAAAGAATCGTTCGCCACGCACCCGCATCGCCATTCAAGTGCCATTCAACCGGTGACATTGATCTCCTCTGCGCTCACCATTTGGCCACACAATAAACATTCCACTACAAACAAGGGATCATGAGTAACGAGGAGGCTTCTACGCCGATGGGCAGCAGCCTTCGCGGTGGGCGGCATTCGAGACACGCGCCGTGGCAGGGCGGGCGGAGGCCACTTCATTCGCTTTGTCATCGCGCGCTTATCTTCACGGCTGCTTGATATTCTTGAGACGCCCCGAGCAGCCCTCAACACACTCCGCCACTGAGGTGCACTAAATCAAAACCTAATTTATGATATATCATACAGAAGTACACTATTACGTTCAGAGCCCGCGAAAGGGTAAACAGTACCCAAGATTCCCAAGTCAAGATTACCAGATTCCCAAGTTTTGTAAGGAGCTGGCTGTTGTTTGAGAATGTTAGAGAGATGTTCGGACCTAATCAGAAGTAATAAAAATAGCAAAAGTGGTTTGTCACGATTGAGACAAATGGGCTTTCGTAATATCTGCCTACTCCTCTGTGGGAAATGGCCGTGAGGTGTATAATATATATGATATATTACAACATTTGGTTCTTGCGTATGTAGCTGGTAGAGCTTTTCAATAATTTACAAGGCATTAAGCTCGAAGCCTAACTCCAAATGCTAACCAAAACTGATATCTTATAATAAATTAATCTGTCAGAATGCCAAACGAAATAAGCGCTGAAATATCGACGGCACATGTCGGCACGTATGGAGCCCTACTGCTTGTCGTACGCCACAGCGAGCGATGAGTGGCGGCGCAGTGAGCGGAGACAGGCGCGGCAACTAGTCGCGCTGTCACTGCTTCCGCCTTCCCACTCACTTGTTTTCGCCACTTGTCAATTGCATTACCAACATTATGCTATGTAAATACAATTCTATAGAAAAGATTTGGAGACAACCTTACATACTTTCTGTCTCAGATGATGGCAACACAATCATTGTTTAATGTTTTTCTTGTTGACGTATTCATGCTACGTGATTAGTTTTAATCCCTACTCTATATGCATACATTATAAGGAAGCTTTCGAGATAAATACATACATGTACTTTTACTTATACATAACTGTTCTTAATAAATAATAAATGCCATGTACATGTTATGTTGATGCATGTTATGTGTGTATGCATGTTATGTGTCGCCGTGGGCCGCGTGTGTGCGCCGCGTGGCCCCAATGAGACAACCTCATTGGAGGCGAATTTAAATTTCAGATGAGCCTCTGAGCTCTCTGGCACTTCCAACAAAATTAAAGACTCCAGTGAAAACCTTCATTCAGAGACGATGCGTTGGCACACTTTTACATGGGTACACATTACGTCCGTTTTTCTTTACATGGATAGGTAGATGTCGCGCATCTCCATCTGTCCCGATTAGTGTTGTAAAGAACTCGAGTCTTTTAGTCTTATTCGATAGACTCGACTCAATTTTCTAAGACTCAGTGAACTAACTGAACTCGGAGTCTTGAGTCGAGCCGAGTCTGAGTCCTATCATGAAGACTCGAGCGCCATTATTGAACTCGAAACCTTAAATAGAACTCGAGTGACTCGAGTCTTATAAAGAGCTCGAGTCTTAAAAGAGCTCGAGTCTTAAAAGAGCTCGAGTCTTCTTCAAACTGGTCTTCGAAATGCTGACAGTGATTTATTTAGAATAAATGTCTATACTTATATAATAAAGCTGAAGAGTTTATTTGTTTGGTAGAACGCGCTAATTTCATGAATTACTGGTCCAATGTGGAAATTGTTTCAGTGTTAAATAGCCCTTTTATTGGGGAAGCCTATAGGGTATATAATATCACGCTATGACAAATAGCTTTCTGGTTACACATGATTATATCTCACAAAAATAGCCTTTTATTGGCTGCTTTAAAAAGAAGGACTCAAAGCGGAAAAGAACTCGAGCGCGACTCGCCGCGTAAAAAGGACTCGAGCGCTAAAGAAGACTCGAGTCTCGAGTCTCGCGTTCAAGAGCTCATATAGACTTGAGTTCTTTATTCTTAAGAGTCTTATTGTTATGACTCGAGTCGTGTAATGCAGAGTCGAGCTCTAAATTTAGGACTCAAAGACTCGAGTTCTTTACAACACTAGTCCCGATAGTGACAAACCACTTTCACTTCGTTGACACTCATACACCACCTCATACACACTCGGCGGTTGTAGGCACACATGTAGAAACCCTTCGGGGTATACAAAACCCTAAAGTCTCACATCTCTAAAGATATAATATTTCCTAGGTCACTTTAAAACTTATAAAAAGATTTTATTGCATACACTAACTACTACATACATATCCCTCAATAAATCTGTAATATGGATTTAGTCGCCTTCATGGATATCCATGTTGGGAAGAAGAGTAGCCTTTTATTGCACGTCTTAATAATAAATATTTAATATTTCTGAATTATAATAATAAAACATATCTAGATATAACATATTATAACATTACATGAATACAATTATGATTTTCACAATTATGATAAGACAAACACGACCGAACACCCTATTACATTTCCGTTCCCGTGTCCATTTCCGCATTTGCGGATGTGGTCATTTTAGAGATCCCGCCACATAAGGTGGCAGTAGCCAAACTTGGAACTAAATTTGACGTTACCGCCATTGCGTGTTATTTTGTATGAAAGGTAAATTTAGTATTACCAGCGTTGTGTTTTTTGCCCACTCTTTGTAATTTTTATGTTTGTTAAGGGTGATTATAATAAATTGATTTCCGGAGTTTCTTGTTAGTTCTTCTCCAAGCTAGGGTCTCCGCTGATCTAACCTCGGTAAAAAATATGTAAAGACAATACTCAGTGCCATGTTTGAAATAATAGTTTTAAGAGATTCGCGATTTATACTCATGATATAAGATATAAGGGTGTGTATAAGATTGATTGCAGCTGTGGGAAATCCTACGTCGAACACACTAAACGGTCTATTGCGGACAGAGTGAAGGAACACATAATATATGTAATATACATATAATAAGAAGGATAAGTCCCGTTAATTATTAATCATGTTTGAAATAGTTTAATAAACATATTTTGACTTTGATATATTAATTTGTTTTATTTGAGTTTATAGCTCTGCAACCAAAGACCGTTACAAATGAAACCTATAATGTATCGAGCCGTATGGCACAGTGAGTGCTAGTTTTGGCGTGTTTACTGGTAACACTGAATTACGCGACTGTGGCGACGCCTCCAACTGCCACCTTATGTGGCGGGATCTATACCGCTTCCTCGAACCCACGTGTTGAACAGATACTCAATATGACGTGATAAGACGTGTCACCGTTTACACGCTCTGACTATTTCATGTTCAAGGAAAATATACGGTAGTTTTCGATGTTTTCTGTCAGCGTAGTCGGTATATTTCCCATATGTATTTTATTAGAAAAATATCCATCGATCCTAAGACTTTATTTCCATTGGTGCGTGCGTACTGGTCTGGAATTCTGAACCCACTGTTGCAGAGTCAAGCTTCCAAAGTAAGCTACAACAAATGGAAATCAACAAAGTAATAAGAAATACAAGTATATAGGTCAATCTCTATCAACTGCTGCGCAGGTGTACTATGAGTCCCAACTCGCAGTAAATCATTTTATTCGGCAGCGATACTGCTAATCCTCAGGTCCTGGCCCCAAATAAAAGTGCCGAAGCCTCGTTGATCATGCGAGGGCCGGCAGGGGGCGCTTTGGCATGCAAATGGCACTCGCAAGACGCTCACTCGCGACAGAACAACACTCGACTCAAAGGCTTCGAGACATGCATTAAGGCGGATAAGCGCCTGAGTATGGACAATGCTATCAACGGATGCATATTGTTGAATAGGTATCCATAAATTACTATTTTAGCTTAGCTTTGCTTATTTAAATTACTTTCTTACGAGTGTTAGGATGGGGTCTATAGTTTCTAAATATTGTGAGCAATCGGTAGTAGATACTTGTGTCGTGGCTGGTACTTAGAATTCAACTTCATTACTCTTTGTTACTGGTGTCGGAGCTAAGTGAAGACGTGTCTGCTGCGCGGAGTGAGCCCTTGGAAGTTGGAGCGGCAAATGCGATTGAGTGGCTGCTGCGGCTGCGGCGGATGGGACGTGCCTCGCAGCGACAAACACGCTGCTGCGGACACACGGAGCGCTGCTTATAAATGTTTCCATTGCCAACAAAGCAGATGGAAAGCTTCGAATTATTGACTCTAACCGTATATTGCAATTTCCGTGGCCGTAATCACCTTGCTTGATACCGTAGAGCAAAATAAATTCAGGAAGACAAAATCACTTAAGCTATCTTTTAGAATTTGATCACAGATTCAAAACTCTGTCTCCTCTCAGTCAAGCCATGAATCATAGCAAAGGGTTTCATTCGAAATAGGCCGCTCGCGCCAAGCGCCCGTTCCGGCCTAATTAGTTCGCAGCGAATCGGCTAGATGGAGCCATCCGTCACCTGCGAGCTACCTGCTCTGCTGCGCCTTTAATAAAGATTTCAAATTGACTATTTCTCATTTTAATGGAACGCTTAATATTCCAGATTGGGCCGCTCTTAGCCCCATAACGAAATACGGAAGGCTTAAAATATGTACTTGTAATTAATTAATAATGTAGCAGGCAAACAGCAGAGGAGGGGACGAAACATTCGGGAACCAAAGCATCAGAGTTGGGTCTCTACCACAGCATTTCGATGCATTCAATGTATTATGTATAAGATGTCCACTGTATGTATTTTGAAAAAGGCACGTAGGAATTTTACATTGTAACACGAGTTGATAAGAAAGAGCTAATGCAGTTAGTGCCTCGCGGTGACTCGCAGGCGAGTGCCGCCTAATGAATTGCCCCCCGCGCCCCGCCATGTAAGCGAACTGCTAATTTCATTTCTCAAAGAGTTGAGACGCGGCGACAACAAACAGCGCCAACATTTCCCAGAGCAACTCTCAACATTCGTTTCTACCAACCTAATGTAAATAAAATACTACAATGGCACCGAATTGAAGAACACTAACTTGAGGTCTGTGTTCAAGAAATTGAGGTTTAACTAATATAGAGCTTATCCTCCCGTGATTCCAATATAATAATAATAAACCTTTATTGGAATCCACTCAAATTTCATAATTATAGAATAACAAATAAATATCAATGCATAATTTAACAAAATAATATAATATAAAATCTACATTATACATCCTTATGGTCTCATATTAAAATGCATACATTACTCTTAATGCATCTTAAACTGTAATCCTAAGAGATATTCTATAAAGACTTTAAACTTGCTAAGAAATTTGTAAATACATCAAACTCGAAGCAGTTAATGATGGGTTCAATTCAGTTGAAAAACGGCGAGGCTTGGCTTTATTAAGAGCCTAGGTGAACGAGCGGCCACGGGCGCAGCGGCGATGACTCATGGCGACATCTAGGCAATGCGCGCCTCACTAATTAGGCCGAACTGCCGTCCGAGAGACAAATGGGCCAATCCGATGGCCTGGGCCGATTTTAACCAGGCGTATTGATTTATCGGTAACTGCTGTAAATCCCGAAATGGATTTCTGCATAGCTCAGAACAAGGGTTTCTGTAACTATTTCGTATTATGTATGCGTTGTAATTTATGATAAACTATCAATCACCCTAATTTATTTTACTTAATTTCGTATGTATGTTTCTTACCAATAAAAGCTTAAATGTACGCAATTATAAATAATGTCTACCCCTTAGAGCATTGTGAAATGTATGTGCATGCTCGTAAGTAGTGTTTGCTATGTGTTGGGCTGAAGAGGCGCTGGCTCCGGGTGCTATGATGGAGAGCTTCCTGCCCGTTTGGCTGAGGAAGTA
This sequence comes from Leucoptera coffeella, assembly GCA_030578115.1. Classification (NCBI taxonomy): domain Eukaryota; kingdom Metazoa; phylum Arthropoda; class Insecta; order Lepidoptera; family Lyonetiidae; genus Leucoptera; species Leucoptera coffeella. The sequence continues at coordinate 94,062 of JAMBLF010001133.1, read as the reverse complement.
ATTAGATGCTCCTTAATAGCACTTTTCAGCGGCGCCGCTGTGTGCCAACTGCGCTCACATTCTGATTTCAACTCTCTAGAGCTAGCAATTAAGGTGCAATTTAAAGGCTTCAAAATTAACTCAAGATTCGTTTATTTGGAAACTTCAAATTGGGGGCCTATCTTTCAAACAAATGTCAATACGGATAATCTCTTTGCTACCATGCATGAAAAAAATATATACATATACGTACATATATCCAAGATACAAGTTAAAACATTAAAATATAGATTAAAACCAGTTTATGATTTCTGTGTCAACAAAACTTTGCCAACATAGTAACCTTTTAGTCACATTTATACCCTATAGTTTAAGTGTTGCGATAGCCTTTATATTGATATGTCAGTTTACTAATGCATCGCTCTATATATGTATTCTATTTACTTTTAGTACTTGAGTTTCTCCCACAGCATATCGGGAAGATAAGCAGCCAAGTTGACTCATATTCCACTTCTGTGCCAGACTTATTAAGACGCATGATTATACCAAAATTATATATTATATAATTATTATAATTAAACCAAAATTATAATTATTATTTATTTTTACTGTTGTTATTCTATGATTAAAGCTCAGGTTATACTTATAACAAAAAGGTATGTTGTTGTGACGACTGTTTTTATGTATAGTTTTATTACAATAAAAAACCTGTTTTTTTTCGACAATGAATTAATGTCTAAGGCAATCCCGCGACAGAATAGGGCCCTGCGTCATTCATTTCCCTGAAAAGGCTAAATGTTGCATGAGCCGCTGCTCGAGTATGCGCCGGGCCATACTATCAAAGCGTGATTACTTTTCTAGCCCAGCAGAGCCCAAGAGCCGAGAAGTGAACCAAGACATGCAACAATTATTTCTTTAAATGGAATGTCTGAGTAACTGCTATTCAAGGCAAACGATATAATTAGGATCCCCTTCTTTTGCTTACATAATTTTAATGCTTGATAGCAAATATTAAAGTAGGTTTCTTATAAGTATGCTTTTAGAATGATAATGCACGGGCATATATTACACGTTTGTTTGGTACAAGTTGGATCAAGTAGTTTGGCTGTAAGTGACCCTTACATTCAAAATAAAGTCCGTATTCGTGTAAAGCTGTGATCTACAAGAAAAAATATTTTTTAAATTCAAACTACGAATATATTACGAACTTTAACGTTGTATAAGAGAACATAGCTCCTTATTTTATGTACAATTAATTAATTAATTAATTTTGTGCAGTCGTCTATGGTTCGACAACAAAGTCAGCAGCTCAGTGAAAGTTGAAATTAGTAGTATTCATTATTTATTTTCAGCGCAATATTTAGTCAATTGTGATGCCAAAATGGCTAAATATGATTGCTTTAAGATAAGATGTTGGGATAAGGTTTGGATCCACGAACCGAAGAACAAGGAAGAGAATAATTGAAGATTCGACTTCGTTTTTTTCGGTTGTAGCAGTTGGCGGCGTTAGTGTAACCATGGCAATGGAAAAACAAGAAGTGCAAAAGCCATGCCATCAGTATTTGTATTTGTGCTGAAGTAATAACTTAGTGGTGAATGGTTTATTAAAGAATAATATATATTAATACGATATGTTTATAAACTAAGCTTATCACTTAGTCGCTGGTTACCTCTACGAGTTGAGTGACTTGTGTTCAATGTTCTAAAGCAAATAGACTAGACTAGTTCAACACTTGATAACTCTGCTCGGAGTTAGACTAAATCACTTTCGCTCTCCTGTGCTACGGATTACAGCTACGAAGTCGCGCCCGTAGCGGCGTTGCCATTGTGGAACACGTTTGTCCCTCTAATGGGAGGAACTTTTTGAATTGTGTTTGCCCTCTTGGCCGCTAGTTGGCGCTGCACGAGTTAGCAGACAACCGCCCCACAGAACCCTAGAGAGTCACTGCTAAGAGTGTATCACTGGGGCTATGAATGAATGAATGAAGGAAAGAAGTATTTATCAACATATCATTCATACATTGGCATCACACTGATAATAATTGCGTGGTAGGCGGGAATAAGTTTGTCATTTGAAGTCACCTTAAAGTTGTTAGTATTCTGTAACTTGCAATATAATATTTTCCAGATTATAGAGCGCTACGTTTTGTATGGTGCTCCGAGTGCACACCCCCATGCTACACGCGCCCTTATACACTTAAGCATTGACATTAATAATTATATAAAAGAGACAACTTTAGTAAATTTTTATACATATTTATGTACATATATATTCAGAAACTTTAATTCTTTTCCCCCTTAAAGAACATAATTATGTCCTAGATCACTTTTTAGCATAAATAAGGTTGTGAAGAATATGTAACATTTCTGACATGTTGCAAGCCCATCACCCAATAGTTTCCATTACCAAAAGTCCTCAGTCACCTTTTAGGAAATGCCCGGAAGAACGGCCAGTAATAGGCATTTTTTTATATCTCAGATTAGAACGAGAATTGTTAAAAAAGCAAAAAATATTGTATCACACTTAATTTTCACTTCAACTATATACTATTTTGAAGGCCCCCGTTGCAAAAGCATATTTAATACAACGAAATCGGCAACGATCAGAAACCAAAGCAATTGCCCAACAACTGACCTACTCCCAAAGTAAAACCCATCTAGGTCCCAAGTAAGAGAGTAATTAGTTTCCTCATAACTATGTTTCCCGCGATGCCCCGGTCGGCGGCGCCTCTTAACTGCTGAAATAAAGCTTACTGCGGCCACAACCTCATCAACTGCCTTCACCTGGGAATTGCATCTGGAGCGCACTTGTGTTTAATGCATAAAAGCCTGAAATAAATATGACACAATTGAAGTTCTTTAAGTGATTAATTATCAATGACTTCCGTGGCGCGATTGGTTACCCACCTGAACGCTAATCGTGAAGTCCCAGGTTTGGTAGAGTTAAGAACTACGCTCTTCTTCTGCTTTCCAGTCTTATTTTTAATTATGTATGTATTTATCTATGTATACTTAACAACTTCCCTTTCCAATGAGTCATATATGACTCGTGGTTGTGTATTATAATAAGTTCATGAGTCTATATGACTCATTTCTTCATAAAATTTCGGGGATTATTAATGTCATGAACGTAATGCGTTACTTATTGTAATGTTATATGGACGTATAGCAAAAAAAACTAATAATTATAAAAATATTTTTGAATAGTACATTTGAATGTTATTGAGCCAATAGAGGAAAAAAAATTGGACTTATTTGGACTTGGAATTATTAGGACACCTATTACATGTCAAACTGACTAGGCTTAATATTGTTGGTCACGACGTATCAGGTACTAATTATCTGGTTAACGCCCACGTGTTCCATTCCAATGCGATAAAACAAACCAATAATCGAGGTGGCCATAGAATTACACTAGACGAACATAGAACATGACTATCCTTGGGGCTATTATCTTGAAAGTATATACTCGTAGTTTTATTGGTCCCATATCATGAGTGATGCTTTGCTTAGTAGTTTATAGATTACTAGTGACCCGCTCCGGGTTTGCGCGGGTATAAAATATATAGTCTACTCCACTATTTAATGGATGTAATTATACATATAAACCTCCCTCTTGAATCACTATCTAATGCGTAGTTTCAAAGATTCAAGCATACAAAGAGACAGGGACAAAGAGAGTGACTTTGTTTTATACTATGTAGTGATTAGTCTTTTAAAGTAACAACAAGTAATCTGAAAGTGATACCATTCACTTGTGAGGTAAGTCTTAATGACCCTCCATTGGAGGGAGGCCTCGGAGTGCGCTGCAGTGAGGAGAGGCAAACAATCGCCGGCCGCGCTTCGTTAGCCGCAGGAAATCCGTCGCAGAGCAAGCCTTAATGAGCGCCACCCGCCCAGCCAGACGCAGCGGATCAAACGAATATATGGGCGGCTGTTGTGGTCTATTTCATGGTATTATTCAAATTATATGTATGTTTGTCAATCACATATGGCTAGTGCTAGCTAAGGACCGTGCTGGTTCCAATATTGAATTATAGCAGCGAAAGTTGGGGTATGGCAAAAGAGGCGTGAAAGTAGAATCAATGCCGTCGAATTACGGTCACTGAGAAGTATGTTAGGAGTGACAATGAATGTAATTAAAATTAGTGTGATAAGGGAAGTTTGCACCTTGAAGGAAGATGTAGTGACTAAGATTGAAAATAGAATTCTTCGATTTTTTTCATGTTATGCGGATGAATGTTAGTAGATTGGCAAAATGAATATATATGGGTGAAGTGGAAGGGCGGTTACTTAGGGATAAACATACGCCATATTGAACAAGACTTTTAATCACGCAGTGCGTATGAGTGTCAATATGGCAAAAACGGTTTGTCAGGATCGGGACAGTTGGGGATCTATGATTTCTGCCTACCCCTCGACAGGAAATGTAGTGAAATGTATGTATATATGTATTTTTAGCATTAGTCTGTATGCTATACTTTAACTCATTTTAGGGTAATTAAAACCTAGGAGACATAATAAGAGTATAAATGGATGGCACTTTTTGGAATTGACCAATAAAATACAATCAAAGCTTCGATAACCTTAAATTACCAAGAACTTAGTTGTACGGTCAGTAAAATCAAATTGTAGGAACCATCGCAATAAAGCTGAAGTGTAGTGCAGTACCTGGTATCATCTCACCATTTCTGTCGAATAGCCCAGCGGCCGGCCAAAAGTTACCGAGTTCAATTCTACAGAGCTCTACACTAGTCTCACTTGATTTCTATTGCCAGCGAGGTGCTGAACCGAGGCAGGTTTCACACGTTTTAATTAAAGTAATTGTAATTGCAACTTATAGTTTGACTGCAATAAGTACGCAAATACTTACTTGTTTAGAATAATTCGTGATTCCATATTAATGGCATTGTTAATAAACATTGGTTTCTGTTAAAAGACCATCGGCCCATAGATTCCATTGGCTTATTTGATATATTCTATTGAAACAAATAAATAACGTTTTATAAATCAAAAGAAAACAATTATATATAAAAGCTGAGGAAATATGGTACAATCGTATCTGAACCTGGTGCCAAGTAATCGTGCACTGGTTGAAACTGGTGCGATATCGGCTCACTGAGCTGCGGCCGCTGAATGGCGCTCCATTCCCAACCTTGGCGTTAATTGAATAGAGTGCTAATTGCTTCGCTTTGTGCGGATGAGGCATCGGGGCCCGCGGCGCCGCCGTGTGTGCCGCCTTTATCCCAACTGCGCCCAATCGCCCCATTATCGGGTGAACTCTGCCGATTAATGCGCTCATCCGATTTCATATACAAAGTTCCCAATTAAAGTCCGCCTCCATCCGATGATCGCGCTTTAATTAAGGCCATTTGCTGTTCCTTTTTATCGAGAATCGTAAATGACAATTCCACACTTGAAAACATAATAATAAATTGGAGTGACTCATTAACATACAATTAGGAAACATTTGCAATACTTATCTTCAATGAAGGAAACATTTCACGTGATTGCGAATAGTAACTGACCCATTATTGAATCAAAACCAAATACAATGAATAATCTACTTACCGCAGAACAAAGAACTGCGAAGCGAATTCTGAAAACGATCAGATGCAATAAAAAGGCAATATCTCTTTGGAACATTTATTCGTAACATCAATAGTCAGTCGGACTGGCTCTCATCAACAATCAATCAAAGCCATCGTTCATCGGATGCCCCGCGGCCTTCACGACTCGATTCGCTCTCGGGTACCACTAGCTGTCTCTTAGAGCTAACGAAATCATTCTAACACAGGCCAGGTACAAAATATAAATTAGTTTTGTGCTTTCATGCATATACTGAACAGATTTCAATGAACAATAATACTGACTGGTATAATTTTAAAATCGACTAACTTAATAACTAATAATAACTTATTGAATATCAACCGATATACGTTTAAAGAGGTAGCCAAAATACAACATTCGATTGCATTAAACTCTATGAAAATCTTCAAATCGCCTGATAATATAAAGTTATTAAATTATATTATTAATAATTAGTATAATTTAGAAAATTTAATCAAACCTTATTACTTATTGCGTTAAAAAAAATTACAAATTGTAATAAACCCTTTACGTGTTAATAAAATAAAGTAATTTAAAATTATAAGTTTAGCTGTATGACTCGGTTGTTAGTCTTATATAAGGTACAAAACAACAATTAAATGCATATTGCTACGTTTGCGAGTAACGTGATGCGCTATAATTAACTCGGTTGCATATTCATTCATATTAATGTGTATTCTGGGTTATTAACAGTATCTAGAGCGCAAAGGGTTTAAAATATAACATATCATATCACACATACACATTTAGTGTCGGGGTTTCCATATACATATTTATTTAATATATATTGACTCATATGCTAGAAAACTCTTAACTCTCAAACTACAAACAACCATTATTATTTAGAATATTACATTAATTAATATTTATTACTAGATGCGTACAACAATGCTATACCTTTACTTTATTATTTAACATTCCCTTAATCTTAATATATTATGAAGCTATACCGTTACGTATCCAATCACGAATATGTTAGAGGGCTTTCATAAATAAATACTTGTGAAAAGACGTTTATTATTACAATTGTTAATTACTAAAAAATATAAACCCTTTAAAATCATTACTCAATAATAATATTTATCATGTTTAATATACCTATTTTGAATAAATGTCAAATCCTTCAACAATTCTGCAGACAATATTTCAATTCAAGATATTACAAATGCTTATAACATACATTGAAACGCAACAATATGTGCTGACACAAAATGTTTAAATATCACATCGTAACAAATATTTACAATCCAAACATTTATTTCTATAGACACTGATTTAAATTGTGCTATTAAGATTTAATTCATGTACATTTTGAAAGGGCTTTCCAATATAATCTTTATTAATTACCTAATCAATGTAAAGGGCTACTCCTCTGTTCACTTCTGAGCCTAGTGCTCTTACATAGACTTGGTGAAGTGACGGATCAGTAAATGCTCCGAATAGTCAGAACGCAGCCTGCAGCACGAGCCTTCAAATAGACTAAACTAGCAATGAACGGCCCTATCAGCACGAATCGGATTTTTAATCTGCGCCCGATGTGGCGCCATGATTAAGCTTTTGTGGAAATGCTCTCGCTGGACGCCAAATAAAAGGATTCAACTGCGGCCATCAACATGAAAATATTTCACCGCTTTGTAAAAGTAATTTCGATTTTATCGCAATAGTGAATAAAAAATGGTTTTCTTTTTTGACAGATCGAAGTAACGCCGAGACGTCATGACGTTGACACATTTGACAATACATTGCCTCGTAGGTACTTGTATCTTTCTCACTCGTTATAAGGTACTTAATCGAATATAATTACACAACTATACATATAAAACCATTCTCCTCAGCGTATTGGCTTCGGTGCTGCCTCCCCTAGATGGCGCTCTCGGCGACGGCGTGGGCAGCCGAGGGGGGCGCCTCGAGGCCCCTCGCCAGCACCCCGCGGCTCACCTGCCGACTCTGCACGGAGAACAACACACTCAACCATCTATTGTCACATATAGGGTACAACATAACAACATACTAAGTGTCATGTTCGCAATATACTAAGAGATAACAGCAGCAGGTATTGACAGATTTACTAATAAACCTAATAATCTACATAAACCTAAATATTGACTTCTCCATAATATGAGCATTGTTACTACTCGTTTTATGACCGTAATATATATTAAATAAATGGGTTTTTTTTAAATTGTATGTAAGATATGAGGTATATGATATGTCTGTAGTATGGCTCACTCCAGAGAGTGCTTGTAAACAGCCTGATATCGAATTCATGGAGAAAAAATACCATGGCCGAACTTGGAATGGGGACTGAGGGAGCCATTCGTCTCGGAGGTTCAGCGCTAATCCTCCCACGGGGGGTCACAAAACATCTACATAACAGAGGTTGAGAGTTAACCCATGAGGTAAACTCCAGATAGGCGAATACAATGATAAACCCCGAGAGGACGTAAAAAACGAATAGAATGCTACCGGTCATCCATTACTGCGTAAATGTATGGTTTAGTGTAATTATTAATAGGAAATATGATTTGGTTTAATGAAATGTATATTATTGTATATCTCAGTAAAAAAATATTATTATATGATCATTATATTATTACAAAATATTGTGCAGAAAACTATTTTTCGTTTTATTAATTTTCCTATATTTAGTAATCTATATATGTTGGTGCATGGGAATGGTGACTGGGTTTACTATCTGTCGGCAATATCTGGTTATCAACAACACAATCTATCTGGACGGATCTATCTGGATCTGGATATATTTATCTGGACTATCTGGTGAACCATGTGCGAGATGGTCATAGATTCACTAGCTTCATAATTGACTCGCCTACCTCTGGAACTGCAAGTTTAGTTTAACTGGAGGAACAGCAAGTTTAGTGTGTCTGTACCTACAAATAAACGAGATGTGTGCATGTACCAAAGCGAGTATACTCACACTGCAAGTGTGCTTCTGCTTGGCGGCCTTCCGCTTGCTCGTGTCCATGGGGCTCTTCCCGTACGGGCCGCTCGGCTTGTCTGCGCACCACACACGCTACTTTAGCAACACTCACAATACTATGTGTACTGATACACGAGTACAACTTTCAATTCCTTAGAAGGTTTAAGACTCGGAAATATATTATCATTTACATACATATTTCCACGCCTCTACGTCCGTAACTGTATAGGTATAGACTATCGATCGCCACCTTGAACGATTCAGACAAATCTCTCTTGCTTTACCCATATCCATCAACCTACTCAATCATGCTCTTCTGTTTTTCACGCTGCGTACACCCATAGTACGTTCGTCATTAGAAGAATGTCTCCATTTGATCTGTATATGTTTTTCACGGCTTGACCCGTTCAACTCTACCTTCCACTTTCCTTTATAAAATTCTTTTGTAACTGTGTCTTAATACCACAACGTTAACAAATTACACTATTGCGTACCCTATCGCACAATGTTACATTATATACAATACCCTTAACGCAGATCTTCAATGGACTTACCAAGAGGCTAGTTCAATCTGTGTAATAATGTCCAAATATTATTATTACATTATAAACATACTCGTATATTTACCTAACGATACTCAAAATAATGCATTGTCTACCAAAATCTTACTATCCCAACCCAAACCTAGTCTTTGCTCTAACCATGTTGTAGGTGCATTGCATGCGTTTAATTATTATTTTCCATACTGAATGTAAGGAAGGAGGCTCACCGAAGTTGCAGGCGATGACGTCAGGGTCCTCCGCGTCCTTCTCGGCGAAGAGGCCGCCCTTCGGGGAGCCCTCGCTCTGCACGAAGTACGACTTCCTACGACACACGGGGATACAAATACATGTATGATTATGAAGATGTATATTTAGATTAGATAGGACAAAAAAGATTTGAATAGGAAAAAAAATATGATTAGGTTTGCACCTAACATCGTCATGCAAGTTTCCCCAAGATGTATTCTCCACACATATATCTATAAAGGTAAGCGAAAATCACGGATTCTTATTTTTCTCGATCTTTGTCACCACTTTCTCTTCATTGACACCCTTAAGGGAGTACAAATATAGTTATATTTTTAGCGTTATGCAATTAACGTAGAAATAATACAATGGCCTCACTTTTCAGCCTATCGTATACGACTCAGTAACTAGGTTTTAAATTTTATTTAGTGGTGCACTGAGAACTTTTCTGTGATAATGACCTCAATTTTCATCTCAGGAATATCATCTAATGTTAGAAATAGATGCTGTGTATATTCATACAAAAATATTTTGCGTTTATTACATAATTTTATGATTATTATTATGGAAGATAGGTACCATATAAAAGTTGAGATGCTTGTTTTTGAACTTTATTTATGATTATGTTTGTAAGTGAGTTTCATGTTATTAAAATTGCATGCAACTCAGCAGCGAGCATTGTTGCTTGGGAACAACTTTCGGCGCGACCAGTCCCAGGAGGAAACCCTCCCCAGCATATTTGCGCTTCAACTCACCAACTTGTAACGCAAAACATTTTAATGTTCACGAACTGCCTTCCGCCTGGTGCAGTGCGAAGGCTACTCAATGTTTGCAAACACTATACTACCCCTAGTAAAAATAAAGGCTAGGCTAGGTAGGCTGGTTAGGCATGAAGTTGGCGTTGTCATTAGATCACGTTCCGTAATCTATGTTTCCCATGTTTCCGGGCGGAGGCTCGGCTGAATGGCGGCGGCCGCTCAAAAAGCCTCAATGGAGATGATTGGGGGCGCCCTGAAAGGGGCTTAATTGGCAGCCGCGGGGACAATGGCGCGCGTGCCTCAGGTGTGGCGCTGGCCCTTTGTCCCCACCACAATGGAGGCCGCTCATCAGTGGGGCGACGCTCCACTGCGGAATGGCTCGCACCATTCAAACGCCCCGATCATGCTCCTAAACATTGAGGACGTGTAACACACTTCTATCTGTCCGAATCTAATAATGTCACTTATTGATGATCATATACGCCAAACAACAATTGTACTTATGATTGCTAGGAACACAACTAGCGCTGTGCAGATGCAGAAAGCAGAACAGTTATACTCACTCGGCTGGCAGCGCCGGGGACTTGTCGAGGGGAGAGGAGGCCCTCTGGCGGCGGGAGAGGGCCGAGATGACGGCGCACACGGCGGCCGAGAGGAGCGCCGCCGCGCACCCCAGCCACAGCAGCCACGGCGACAGCGGCAGCGGCAGCGACGCGTCTGCAGGGGGACATTGGACACATTGTGAGGCGTCACTGCCTAGCTCCCTTTCAGATCAGAGTGTAGACTCTTAAAGGGACTAAAACTCACCAGTGTACTTGTCGGGCGGCCGCTCCGCCGGCAGCACCAGTGCCACGGGCTGCGAGGCCCCGCGGCGGGTGCGAGCCGTCACACGCAGCGAGTAAGAGGCGCCGGGGCGGAGGCCGCTCACCTCGAACGCAGGGCTCCTTGACGTCAAGTTTTGCACCAGCTGGGAACCGGAATCGTATTAATTTACTCATAAAGTTTCAGTTATAAGAATTATATTTAATGTAGTAAGTTATGATTTTAACGTCTTCGAATTTGAGATGTCATATTGCTGGATACGTTTTGTTAATCATGAGCATACTGACCGCGTGCGTTGCCTCCTCGGCCACTCGCAGGTGGAAGGTCTGCTGCAGCCCCCCCGCCGCCCCCGCCACGCAGCGCACGCGCACCGCCGGCCACTGCGCGCTCACCGAGCAGTTCGACGGGGGCTCCGGCAGCGCTGCCAACAAGCCAGGTGCACGTTCAACGTATTTCCAAATAAATAAAGCACACAAATATGTAAAAATTACCAAACTTCAATACTCAGATTAAATCAAATTGCTAGTTCTTGAAAAATCTGACAGATTGACTGAAAATCCATTACAGGAAGCCGGATTTAGTTCTTTATTGAGTCAGCAATGAAATATTTGTGAGCAATAACCATTACGGAGAAAAATATAAAAAGGACTCACTCGCTGCAGTGAGGTGGAAGAGGCAAGGGTCCCTTTGCTCCCCGAGGGCGTTGCTCCCCCGGCAGGAGAGCCAGCCCCCCGCGAAGGAGGCCCCCACGCGGTGGCGCAGCAGCCCCGACGACTCCCGCAGTGGGAGCGCTCTGTCAAAGGACGGAACCATCAACATGTAGGGAAATATGTTATTATAACCTAAAGAATTATGTGAATAAGATTTTTTGATGAATAATGCGGTAATATAAAATAGAATATTGTTTCTTGTGCCTCACCCCTGTGCTTCTCCCTGTCCCTCCGACTGGTTGTACGTCCAGCGGAATGCGCTGGGCGAGGGGCTGGCATCCACGGCGCACTGCAGCTCCACCTCCTCGCCAGGCACCACCACCAGCCGCTGAGGCTCAGAGCTGCACCTCGGGGCGTCTGCCACAGAGTATGATACATGCGTTCAATAAAGCCTTACATATTTTAAACAAAACTGTTTTCGGACTTTAAAATAGCTCTTACATTAATCTATGAGACAACTTTTACGAAATTCCGGTACTATTAGTTCAAGAGGTTGATGATGAAGTTTCCTTCACGTTGAAAAATATAAAATTAAACATAATATTCTGAGTACAGTTGGTCATCAAACTGCCTTACAGATTTTACATTTCTGGTTACTACTGCCAAAAAAGGTATCATCTTTTATCAACACATACAATAGTGTATTTTTGTTTTATCTAAAGGATTTCAAAAGTGAGCTGTGCGGCGTAACTTGGCATGGCAAACACAATATCGCGTGTGAGCCGACCGCTGCCCACTCTCAAAGGCTTCGGAACTTTATTGGCATCCGTCAGCCGACAGACGGCGCCAGCAGACTTATCACGAGCATAGAGCAATCTGCTTCGTATCAATATTCTTCCCCTAAGTACAAATACAAATTATTAATAAACAAATCTGTTGTTTGTTCTGAATAATAAAATTTTTATTTGTACTTTAAGTTTATAGTTTTAATTTGTTTATTCATGATTACTGTATAATATTTAATAAAAAAAAATTTATAAAATACTGCTACAAATTTTTTACAAAAAAAAGTAAATTAACTTAAGTGACATAAAAAATGTTACTTTAGTTTATCTATGATATCTTAAATTCTATTCACAATAATTCAGTATTGCCATGTAGAGATGTCCAACGCAAAGCGAAAACCATCTCGTAACATGGGAATGTTGAATCTCCCCTGTAGGATGGGCTTGATGTGTGAGTATATATGTAAGAGGTGTAGTGGTCTGGCCAAGTGAGGGCGCTCACAGTGCACGTCGAGGCGCAGGGCGTTGCTGGTGCCGCGGCCCTCGCTGTTCTCCGCCTCGCAGGCGTACTCCCCCGCCGCGGAGGCCGCCACCCGCCGCAAGAGGGCGCCGCGCTCCTCCAGCCGCACCCCCTCGCTCGCCACCAGCTCCCTCTTCTACAACAACAACCATCGCCCTCTATATCAGATACACTCTTCACGAACGTAATTCAATCAACATTTTAGGGGTTTGTACATAACTGCATATTCTTAAATAATTGTCTAATAAGACATATAACAGACAGATAGACGCTATATTGAAAAAAGGTGGCGTTAGGAGTACCTATAACCGCCGAGAGTGTATGAGAGGATGTATGAATGTCAACGAAGCGAAATTGGTCTGTCAGGACGAGCCTACCCCTCTACAGGGAATCAGGCGTGATGTGTATGTGTATGTAATTGTATATAATAGATATAGATGATTCTTATATGTTTGTTGGCACTCACCCCGTGGTACCAGCGCAGGGTCGTTGGCGGGGGGTTGGCCCTCACGAGGCACTGCAGCTGCACCTCGGCGCCCTCCGCCACCGCCGCCCCCCGCGCGCCCCCCAGCGCCTGCAGCGACGCCACCGGCGCATCTGCACACCACACGTGAAGGGTTAAGATAGCTGTACTATACTTATTGCGATCGCATAAGGATCTAGGTTAACATTATAATACTGTCATATTTTCAACACTGCATAAATATGTTTACTCAATATCGTTTATGCAACTTCGTTTCCGTAACAAACGCTTTGTATAGAAATAACAAATTAAGCGTCGGGCGGTGCGGCGAAGCCTTATTGTCATTTTATGTCGCGGCACTCGATCTCTAACTGACTGAGAGTTGAGAGAGAGTAAAGAACGGATTTAATTTGCAATTTATATATTTTGCTATTGAGAGTTCACACACACTTTTAGAGCGATGAAAAATTGAGGCGGAAAATGACGTGATAGAATCGTCACAGAATAGTCAGTGTTAGTAAATGGTGACGCGCCTTACCAGCTTAGTTACAAGACTTAGGAACTGACTATCCCGTTAACAAAAACGTTCCTATCTTGGAGGAGGATTGATAGGAATTGCAAGGATTGATAGTGGTGTGGGTGTACATGATGCAGTGAGTACTCACAGAGCACGTTGAGCTTCCACTTGTCCTCGAGCGGGGCGTGGGGCAGGCGCGGGTTCGAGGCCCGGCAGAGCAGCACCTTGCCGTCGTCCGCCGCCGAGAGGGCCACGCGCACCACGCTGCGGGTCACGTTGCCCTCCGTCACCTGCCGCAGTCGCATCGTCAGCAAATACATCTACTCGCGTTGTATTATAGGGCCGTTTAAATACACACGGTTTCACAGTTCCAATAGATATGTGCCATCTTAAATCAATTCATTTCTATGACTATTTCTTGTTGACTGATTAATAAATATTATATAAATAACACCTTCTTCCAGTACAACATTACCTACGTGCCTATGTTACTTTTTCACTGTTTATGAAATATAAATATTGTTATATTACATAGCAAAGATCTTGAATATTATTATATAAACAATTTTATACTAATATTTCGATACATTTTAGTAATCTTAATAACTTTCATTGATTTGAATGGAGTTAATCACTTTTCAAATGTAACCCGACTAATTTAAAGCGCCGTCTTTTGTAGAGTGTTGTGTCTGTTAGATTTCGTATTGATGGATTATATGATTTGTTGTCAGCCAACTCAAGCCTATTGTGGCTCAATTAGAAGCATTTTCTTATTAAACATCTAGTAGACAAAACCTTGGAGATTATCTTTGGTTACTTATAATTTTACCAAAAATGTCTGATCAATCTGGATCAACGTGGTGTTTGAGATGATAAATCCGGCATTCGACAAAATGAATTTGAAATCAGCACCTTTTTAAAACAAAACTGTTTTGTTAATAACTATCAGTAAAATTGTATTTCTAATAACCAAACACTTTCCGATATCGTTCATCAATAGAAGGTAGTCAGAGATCATATTATTCTCTTTGTGAATCTTGGCAGCTTTCTCGCCTCGCTCTGGAACGCTGCGTTGCTTTGCCAAACATAAGCGAACAACTGAACGAAATGTTCACTTCCATATCCAATATATAGTTTGTGGCAATGAAGCGAAGAGGAGTGACTTCTTCTACTATTATCAGATCATAGAGATATGTATCGTCGTGATCTCTGAACCTTGTAAGTAAAGGTAAATGATTAAAAGTAAATAACAAGAATTGATTGTCACGCATTATAAAATCCCGTACAAGTCACGATGCCATGCCAGTCATGGACGTAAAGGGAAATGACGTAACAGAACTAGCTGTATTCTGCAACTTAGGGTATCTGGGTACAATTGCATCTATTGTGCGATGGCCTAATCAACATTAATTCCATCACAACTCAACAATGAATGCTAAATATGGCCAAAGGTTAATTATGTCTCCACGGTTAGGTTCACTTCAAAAGAGATTAAGATATTTTAATGCATACAACTATATGTATACAACTATACAATAAAAAATGTTTACAGCTCCATGCATGATTAAGAAAATTACATTGCTAAAATAAGCTGACTTGATAGTTCTAAACAGTGACGTAGTCGCAGCGTAGGTTCCTCGGTCGCTCTGCTTTCTGCGAATCAAACTGAACTCGATCTGTTTTTTATGGAGGGAACTTATTCGCCGCTTCAGCAGAACTCGGCGGAGGGCACACTCGGCTGCCCTATCGCAATACACGATCGCAGAAATAACTTCCTCCAAAATAAAAAGTAGCGCACCTTTGTGCGGCCCAAAGTTGGAATAATTTATGGCTCCCGAATAGTTGTGCGCTCGCCAGTCTCGCATCGATTGCCGCGAACGGGCGCGCGTATATCCTCCTTACATCTGATTGGGAGATTTATGGCGGCTCCAATTACGTCATGGCAGCGCCTCACCTCATTCGAAACAAATCCTCATTCGAGGAAAAGGCACCTCGTAGCCACTTAGCTGATGCTGGGCATCGATTACTGCAAATAGCCCCCAACTAATGTAAGGATTTCAATTAGTTAGTATTGGCAGTTGGGATAGGCAGTGTTACTAATCCGAAATTTCTAACTCGACCTGGCTCTAGCTTGCCCTACCTGCAACTACCAATGTGAGCTCCGCCTAAATGGGTAGGCTCGCAGTCCATCTGCTGCGGAGGGCATTGGCGCTCCATGTTTGCGTTGGGTGGGAGCAAACAGCGGCCTGCGGACGGCCTGCATTCAAAGCCAGCTGATTCCGCTTGGCCTCACCACGATATGCATTCCGACTTCAATCCTAAACCAATGTTTGGCTACAATGGGGCCATTTTAATAGGCCTATATGACAGTTCAAATAGAGATTTTTTATTAAGAAATGAATAGACTCTGGCATAAATTACACTATGTATTTCATTTAGGTGGATTATATGGTGCGATGACTGTCAAGTCGGGGCTATTGCAATGGCTGCACCATGGAACGAGTATAAAGGGCGTCAAAGATCACGGGCATCTATTTTATCTAAGCTTGGCAACTACTTTCACTTCATTGGTATTCACAAACCTCTTATAACTTACATGCTTAAATCACTAGAGATCCCGCCACATAAGGTGGCAGTTGGAGGCGTCGCCACAGTCGCGTAATTCAGTGTTACCAGTAAACACGCCAAAACTAGCACTCACTGTGCCATACGGCTCGATACATTATAGGTTTCATTTGTAACGGTCTTTGGTTGCAGAGCTATAAACTCAAATAAAACAAATTAATATATCAAAGTCAAAATATGTTTATTAAACTATTTCAAACATGATTAATAATTAACGGGACTTATCCTTCTTATTATATATTACATATATTATGTGTTCCTTCACTCTGTCCGCAATAGACCGTTTAGTGTGTTCGACGTAGGATTTCCCACAGCTGCAATCAATCTTATACACACCCTTATATCTTATATCATGAGTATAAATCGCGAATCTCTTAAAACTATTATTTCAAACATGGCACTGAGCATTGTCTATACATATTTTTTACCGAGGTTAGATCAGCGGAGACCCTAGCTTGGAGAAGAACTAACAAGAAACTCCGGAAATCAATTTATTATAATCACCCTTAACAAACATAAAAATTACAAAGAGTGGGCAAAAAACACAACGCTGGTAATACTAAATTTACCTTTCATACAAAATAACACGCAATGGCGGTAACGTCAAATTTAGTTCCAAGTTTGGCTACTGCCACCTTATGTGGCGGGATCTCTAGTGAATGGCATGACTTGAATGTATGAATTTGACAGAAACACACAATCCGCACTTTGCCCTGAATTTCATAAGCAAGATAGAAGATTCAAAACAAATTTTGCAAAGGTACAGAATAGCAGAGTATCAAACAAAATGCAATTCGGAGAATTAAACTCAGACTACATTTCAGTGTATTGAAACAATTGTTCTCAAAACAAAATGTTTCCGTTGAAACAATTCCGCAAAAGACAACCTAATTTATCACAAAACGAATACGATATTCCGAGTTGAACGAATGCATTTCCATGCGCAAAACTCTGATGAAGTTCAGCGGAAACAGCGAACTGCAGAAACAGACGCGGCCGCACTCTAGCTCCGGCTCACCTGCGCGGCAGACGGCCTCATTCGCCACCAGCGCCGGCAGCCTCTTCGACTCACTACTCAAGAATGCCAACGTGTATCGACTTGGCACTGTTACTCATTGTAGTTACGTAAAATATCGCAGGAACATCAATAACAAAAGTGAAACCAACTCACGTTACAAAATTAATGTATTTTGGTAAAAGTTCCCATTAGCGAAGAATAGAATGATGATAGGCGGCCTTCCCGATGATCGCTCACGATGTTAACCACTCTAGTGGAGTACGAATATGACGTGGGCAGCAGTGAGGCCCCGCATTTGTCACAATCCACTAGCGACGTCATTCGTCTCCGCTCGTCCCATTATTGCGGATCCTGGAGATAGATTGATGAAGCGATCGCGCGGCTCAATCTTATTCCGCTCGCCACACGAATTCATCTTGCGACGAATCAATATTAACTTAAGGGCTTCGCTGCAAATCTATTACGAGCGATTCAATTAATGGGCCGCCTGGGGGCTCCTACGATCCCCCAATGTACAGTGTGGAGGACACACTTTGGATCATGGGGCAGTCATCGAAGATATAACCTATAAAGATTTATTTACTAGTATCGAATCATGCATACGAACAAATGTTACTTTATTTAGCGGAATCAAAGAGAATCCGAGAAAAAATTGTGTCATTTGTGTCATTTGTAAAAAAGTTTGGCATTTATTTCCTTCAGGTTCATGAGATATGTCATAAACTTATGTTTTGGAGTGAATGCTACCTAGAGATCCCGCCACATACGGTGGCAGTAGCCAAACTTGGAACTAAATTTGACGTTACCGCCATTGCGTGTTATTTTGTATGAAAGGTAAATTTAGTATTACCAGCGTTGTGTTTTTTGCCCACTCTTTGTAATTTTTATGTTTGTTAAGGGTGATTATAATAAATTGATTTCCGGAGTTTCTTGTTAGTTCTTCTCCAAGCTAGGGTCTCCGCTGATCTAACCTCGGTAAAAAATATGTAAAGACAATGCTCAGTGCCATGTTTGAAATAATAGTTTTAAGAGATTCGCGATTTATACTCATGATATAAGATATAAGGGTGTGTATAAGATTGATTGCAGCTGTGGGAAATCCTACGTCGAACACACTAAACGGTCTATTGCGGACAGAGTGAAGGAACACATAATATATGTAATATATAATAAGAAGGATAAGTCCCGTTAATTATTAATCATGTTTGAAATAGTTTAATAAACATATTTTGACTTTGATATATTAATTTGTTTTATTTGAGTTTATAGCTCTGCAACCAAAGACCGTTACAAATGAAACCTATAATGTATCGAGCCGTACGGCACAGTGAGTGCTAGTTTTGGCGTGTTTACTGGTAACACTGAATTACGCGACTGTGGCGACGCCTCCAACTGCCACCGTATGTGGCGGGATCTCTACGAATAGTTTGCGTATTTAAGCGTCTAATAAAATTTGATGCCACAGTTGATCCGTTCATCACTTTATGACGACACGACGATGATACTATGCTGTGTATTTATTATGAATTTTGAATCATGTGTCCGACACTTTAATAACATTAGCTGAGCGAAGAAACATCTATTTATAACTAAGCGACCTTAATCGTGTTTGGCTTGAGGTGACCGAGGACATAACTCAAACGAAGTTGTTTAGTTAGCTGATTCGGAGGCTAAAGAGCGATCGGCCGACGCGAGGGGGCGATCGGAGGGTCACTTCGCCCCACCTGCCCGCCGCTATGAATCGGCCGTGATCGTCGGGTGCCGCCGACTGGGCCTGATTTTTATGACTTTGGCAAAATGGCCTCCAATTACGACCTTATCCCCTTCGAAGACTTGAAAACACTTTTTTGTTTTTAATGTGTCTCTGTGAAGAAGCAAACTTTGTTCGCTTCTTTTCTTTTCACAATTTCACATCCAGACTGAAGAAAACAATGAAGGCTTTTTAACATTTTGATTTTTAAGAAGAAAAAACGAAGAATGATGTTTAACTTATATACTTGTGGTTCAAACTTGCAGTTTATGTATTAAAAAAATTTATTATTACAAAACACTTGTGTAATTGTTATGTACTTACTAATTAATCTAATGATCTTAAATATTAAAAAATTAGATAAAAGAGCCTGTTGTCCTCTAAAGAGTTTCAAGCTTTTTCTGAAACATATTATACTAGAGGTGTATTGTCAGAAAGAGCCAGACTATCTCCAAGTGAACAATACTCTACCGCAATCAATGAGTGAAATGTAAGTTCGGCAACACATGCTACTGCAAATCAAAGAGTGTAAGGAAATAAGCTAGGGATATTTTAATAATTCTTCTGTAAGTATATTCAAAACTTTTGTTCGGAACCGTGGCTTTGTGGTTATGACAGACTTAGTCATCGCATGAACATAAATTTTTACACATATTATAACAGTACTAACTGTCCTATGCTTCTCCGGGACGCAAATAAAATCTTAAATCAAATCAAACTTTATTTGCAAACACACGTATTCAATGTTGTTACAAATTGGTATTTAAGGTACAGTGTGTTCGACCGTACCAGGCATGCAAAATGACGAAATTATGTTGAATACTTTTCACCTAATTGACAATTTATGTGACAATAAACATGCAATACATATTATTAAATTGATTATGGAATTGTAGTAAAGTCAAAAACAAAAATGAGAAACCCAATTTTACCATGTAACCCCGAAATCAAGGAGATAATAATTCCAAAGTGTTGTTAAACTAATGGGAAATAAACTAATTTACTCACAGTGCGCACGTGCTTCTTGAGGGGGCGGTTGCCCAGCCACCAGGAGAAGGTGGGGGGCGGCCGGGAGCCCCCGCTGTGGCACTGCAGCTCGTGCGACGCCCCCGCCGAGAGCCCCTCGCCCTTCGCCAGGCGCACCCACAGCGGCCGCACTGCAACAACCAACACTTATTTGGCACTGCAATGGATAGAGGACTCGTATTGTCACTTTATTCGCTCCCTACAAAGGAATCATCCACGTTTTACCGATCCTTACCAACCTATTCCGCTTCCTTGACATTCATATACCTTCTCGTACACGCTCGGCGGTTATGTATGGTAATGTAATGAAATAAACATTTAACGTAGAACACAATTGTTGACAGATTGAAACCCGTTCTTACCATTTACTCTGGACTTAAACAGAAAAAGAGTGACGAAAGATTGACTTACAATCGAGTGTGTATGAGAAGTAACATGGTTGCCAATGAAGCGAAATAGGTTAATCGAAATCAGTCAAAATGGGGATCTGTAATGCAGGGAAATGGGCGTGATGTGTTGCATACACATATAAAAATGTTAATGTATTCCTCAATGTACATATTAATCTGAAGCCGCATAAGTTATATATTATACAATCTCCGTGATTCTCTCGTGATTGAAAAGGATAGAAGGACTTGCGACTTTATTTTTTTGTGTATAATGTATAAAAATAGTACATTTTTTTATTTAATTAATTAAACTATTTAGTTTTGATATCATTATTTATTTTGCTATCGTTTTGGGTGTAAATCTGTAAAGATAATAAAAAATAATTAAATAACTAAATGTACGAGTGTGTATCAAGAGCTTCGCCAGATAACATCCAATTTCTTGACTAAATACAGGATATTATATAAATACTCAGTGACTTTGAATTGGCAACATTCGAAGTGTAACCACATTAATAAGCCACGCCCCCATTTCGCAATTTGCGTACTTGCTACACGTATGAGTAGGTTAAAATTATTAAATGCATTTATCGAAATCACTGTACTGTTGTGTAGCTTCAATTATGTAGACTCTGAAACCTTATTCTCTTGTAGGGAGCATACTGCATATACATGCATTGAACTAAAGTTTTTTTACAACGTATTTAAATTATTATAACGATAATTATTATATTCATAAAATTAAACTATTATTTACAATAAAAAAAATTCAAAATATTGTTCAAATTGTGTCGATGGGTAAACTCGACACGGTATTTATTTATATTTCATATTTCCTACACTTGACTCTTTGTGAATTAATTTGGCCGCAGTAAGAGCAATTTCCTCAGCTGGGTGAGGAACAAGAGAGAGTAATTTCACACGCAATTAATTGGGAGGCTCAAGAGTCAGCGAACAGAGGGACGCGATTTATGGGCCGGAGTCTGCGGCGCGCTGCGGGAATGGGAAAAGAGAGGCAGCGGTGTGCTCATACTAGGACATTGGATATCAGATCAAATGTCATTATACAAATACAATAAAGTTACGCATGCCATAAATCTCGAACACACTCAATGATCTTATGAAGTAACCATCTGATGATGCTATGTGAGCTGCCTGCTAGAAAAGGGCCATAAGAATACTCACGGTTGAGGTCCAGCACGATGGCCTTCTGCTGGGGCGCCGTGAGGTTGGTGTTGGAGGCCTGGCACAGCAGTCGCGCGCCAGACATCTGCCGCCCCACGCCGGGCAGCGACAGCGTGTTGGAGGCCACCGCGTCTCTGCCCACCTCGAACGAGTCGTCCACCACCTCGTTCTCCAGGTACCACACCACGCTGGGCGGCGGCTTGCCTTTGCACATACAACCGCACTTAGTTATTTCAATGCATTTCATTACGCTGACTCTGTACTCCCGAGTTTAAATCCGGAGCATGAACCAATTGAAATCAAGTTTTGTAATATTATCTATGTCTTATCGCAATTAAAAGGCAACATGAGTTACCACCTGTAAAATTGTGTACTATCTGGTGAGCATGTAGAATATAGAGCATAGGAGATGGACATGAGGACGTGTAGCGGCCCTGCAAGAGCAATGGAGGTGGAGCAGGACAGATGGGATGGGATGCATAGTCACCTCCGCGCACGAGGCAGGTGAGCGCCAGGGGCTCTCCCTCGTCGTGCGGCAGCAGCAGCGGCAGCGGAGCCTCACCCCCCGCCGTCCGCTCCCCCCGCACGATCACCGGCTTCTCGGGCTTCTCTGCACACACAACAGGCAAGTGCTACACTCAATGCATTTATAACTTGATACCACAAAACATACAATATATATCTACAAATTAATTACCAGTGCCGTATAGATTTGAAATTAAATTAAGTGACAACCCCACAGCAATTGTACAGGCAGGGATCACAAGGTTCGAGACTACGTGACTTGCCGTAACATTTACCAAGTAGGTGCGGACCGGCCGCAGTTAGAGCTAGATCACCTCACTTCTTATCCGGCCTCAAAGTATAGGTCCTTTCCAAGATAGACAAAATAGAACGACTATACATTATATCTCGCATAAAACCGATATTGGATATTTGTCACCATGCCGCAGCATCAGAGAATACAACATTTCGTAACGAACATATACATATATGCGTTCCATATCTGAAAACCCCAAACATCAACATTAAGTTTCCTTAATCCCTTTCGGGCTAGACAGAGAACGTCTCAAACATAATATAATAAATCTTCAGTCACTTGGTCAGAATATCAAAAAGTGTTGGCATTAACATATCCAAAAATAAATAGTTAAATAGTAATTTATTTTGAGAAATGGATGCAATGAAGGCAAATGAGGCCACGAGAGTCACGAATATCATATTATGGAGATTGAGTGGGTCTCTCGGAGCAGCGCGTCACGCGGAGAGCAACCCCAGTCGCCTCTCAAGGCTACGCCGTTATAGTCCAAGAGCCAGTGAACCCTGGGAGTAAAGGTCTTCCTGTAAGGTTAAAAATTTGCATACCTACAATTTATGGCATTCTAAAAGCAATAGCCATGACCTGGCAGGCGTCAGCCCTGCAGGTCATCAACCTCTGTATTTTTTTTCTGTTAGATAAATTAGTTTTTAAAACTTGTTTCTGTAAGTTTGAAAATTTTATAGGATAAAGTTTATTTATTGTTCATCTTAAAAACCTAAATGCCAGGCGATTTCAATAAGCAGAAGTACATGACAGGTGAATTAGAAAATGCACATTGATGAGGTAAAATAAACTTTATCCAGTATGATTAAAACTTTTATATGTTTTTAAGTAAACGTCTTAGAATAAAAATGTGCAATGCCAGGCGGTTTTGAACAGCATAAGACCTTGCCAGGCGAGGGGACAGCTGCTAAGGGCGCGCGAGTGAGAGGTGTTATATGAACGCAAAGTTGTTTCTGTAAATTTGAAAATTTTATAGGATAAAGTTTATTTATTGTTCATCTTAAAAACAAAATGCCAGGCGATTTCAATAAGCAGAAGTACATGACAGGTGAATTAGAAAATGCACATTGATGAGGTAAAATAAACTTTATCCTGTATGATTAAAACTTTTATATGTTTTTAAGTAAACGTCTTAGAATAAAAATGTGCAATGCCAGGTGGTTTTGAACAGCATAAGACCTTGTCAGGCGAGAGGACAGCTCTAGTAGAGTATACCTACTCTCGAGCAACAACGTACAGAGAAGAATTTCGTCAGTTGTGCCAACGATTTTTTCATACAGGATAAAGTTTATTTTACCTCATTAATGTGCATTTTCTAATTCACCTGTCATGTACTTCTGCTTATTGAAATCGCCTGGCATTTTGTTTTTAAGATGAAAAATAAATAAACTTTATCCTATAAAATTTTCAAATTTACAGAAACAACTTTGCGTTCATATAACACCTCTCACTCGCGCGCCCTTAGCAGTTGTCCCCTCGCCTGGCAAGGTCTTATGCTGTTCAAAACCGCCTGGCATTGCACATTTTTATTCTAAGACGTTTACTTAAAAACATATAAAAGTTTTAATCATACTGGATAAAGTTTATTTTACCTCATCAATGTGCATTTTCTAATTCACCTGATATGTACTTCTGCTTATTGAAATCGCCTGGCATTTTGTTTTTAAGATGAACAATAAATAAACTTTATCCTATAAAATTTTCAAACTTACAGAAACAAGTTTTAAAAGTTAATTTATTTAACAGTAAAAAAAATACGGGGGTTGATGACGTGCAGGGCTGACGCCTGCCAGGTCATGGCTATTGCTTTTAGAATGCCATAAATTGTAGGTATGCAAATTTTTAACCTTACAGGAAGACCGTTACTCCCAGGGTTCACTGGCTCTCCAACTATTATGCCGGCGGAGGGTGTTTTACTCCTTGGCTTTCAAATAATTCATGTTGTGTTTGGCTACTCATCTTTCACTGATGTTACGAACGCATTTCATAAAACCTTTGTTACTAGAGCTAAAATGACGTGCTAAAGTAAGAGCGAAAGTATATTATGACAATTATGTTCCGAGAAAGCACTCGTATGTCTTTTCTCAGTCCTCTCGTCTTTGTTAGCAACTCATGTACTCTTTCAGTACAGAATTATGGGAAATCATAGTTGATATGAAATGTCAGTAACCACTCACAAAATTCATGAAAATTATATCAACAATTTTATGCAAAAGTTGAGTCTGAAGTGAGTGGGCTCTTAGCAAAGGGCGGGCGGAAGGGGAAAGCGCCAAACGTTATTCGCACGTTGTATTCGCCAGAGGGCGGGCAGAGCCTGTGCCGACAACTTATCGTGAAATACGAGTAAGAGAATCGGAACAATATAGAAAACAATCGCAGCAACCCAGAGGCCATCCGGCGCATCGGGTGTCAGAGAGGGCGCTCCTCCGGTGCAGGGGAGGGTCGCAGCCTGTGTTGCCACTCGGCGGGCAGAGCGCGTCTGAGGAAGGCTCAATCGTTCGTTCAATCTGTTCTTTTAAAAATGTCTAACACAATATAATTATATTTTATGTTAAATGCATTTATATTAATAAACATTTATATAACAATACTTAATAATAATAACAATACTTAATAAACATTTGCATCTTAGAAGCATTTGGAAAGGTATACAATTCAGATGTGTAAACAAAGTATTGAATGCGCTTCACATATTATGATTAGAGATTTAAGTGAACATGCAAAGTGCACCCACCGATGACAGTGAAGTTGATCCGGACGTTCCTGGTGGGGGAGTCATGGAAGTCCACCCTGCAGCGGAAGAGGCCCTCGTCCCCCCGCTGCACCGGCTGCAGCCTTAGCGCCGCCAGCGAGGCCCCCGCGCTGGGCCGGAAGAGGGCGCGGCCGCCGAACGCCCCGTGCGACGACCACAGCCGCGGCTTCTGCGGCCCACGCCCGCGCACGTCGTAGCTACGGCAAAGGCAGGTCAACAAACGCTTCTCACGGAACAACCACAGAACTCATGCATGCAGTAATATATTGTTTACCTGTAGAGAGGCTCCTGATGGGGCTCCCGGAACCAAAGCACCATGGCGGGGCGGTCGCCGGGGACCGGGGGAGTCATGTCGCAGGGAAGAGCGCCCGCCTCCCCCGCCACGCCGAACGCCGCCTCGATGCGCACTGCAACGCAACGCAAAGCATTCAGACCACTCGCCCACAAACACTGGCAGAGCTACAGCCAATCGCGTTGCTAAGTCTCTAAGCCTCCTAATCAACAGTGCAAGCTAACAGGCATTCTAATCATACATGAACTGTCCATACTCGAACAAAAAAATCTTGATTAGCTTCTACGTAATCATTTATTGGATATCTGTTTTTATGTTGGATTCGAATTAGCTAAGTTGTAATTCGACGTAGGTCAGTTGTTCAGGGCTTGACTTTGTATCAGTGGGTACAGGGTTCAAATCCTGCTTGAGCATGTACCAATGGAAATGAAGTATAATGTATTTCTATATACATTTTCATAATAAAAATACATTTACGAAATGCGTCGAATACTACGATAAGGGAAAACATCGTGAGGCAATCTCCCTGTTCCCCAAACAGGTAACAGTTAGTGCTTGTAAACGGCGAAATGGTTTACCACCTTTAACATTAAGTACTGACTATCTGGTCAACACGTGGGTTCGAGGTGGCCATAGAATCACTACCTTCGCAATTGCGGAGATGGACACCTGAACCTCTGACTAACCCACAAGGGTTAATGGTCTTGGAACTTGTTTGTTAAACAAAGTAAAAATTAAGAACGTATCATCTCCTTAATCGGAAATGGGTTAAGAGCAACATTTCAATTTATAGAAACAAGAATTTAGTACTCATAGATGGAGATTAATTTGGGAGTTCATCAATTGAACAAATTGAATGTTTTACAGCACATTGTTAAGGCAACAGAGCTCCCTGGAAACAAGGCAGACGAAGGCAGAGGGCGCTGCCAACTTTTAAGACGAAAACACTTCGCTGCCGCACGTCATGCCATAGCTGACTATATCTTGTAAATATCTTGTACACATATACGGGTTGTGATGCCTTCGAGGGTTATACAGGTTTGGCACGGTATCCTTTTTGAGCTACAGATGCATTATCCTATCGTTAATAGATATATCTATACAAATGTACTAATCAGTTTTTTATATTATTTTTACATTTCATTAAGGCATTAATGTGTTAATACCTTAAAATACGATCAAACTTTAAAAATTTAACTTAAATCCTTTTGTAACAGGTGGCTCTGTCATCAAGTTGAGATACTATTCATGCAAGTACGAGAATTATGCGTTAAATGTTTTACCGGTATATCAATAATAAGTATTTTATAAACAGTGACATAAAAGAATTATATTCTAACAACTACTTTAATAAATTGAAACAAGAGAATCGACTGTTTTATTTTTTCTACACAATACAAGAGAAAATTATTTTGAATACGTTACACACATTGCACGTCCTACTTAATGTATCATGAGGCAAATCTCAAAGCATTGTTATTCGAATAATTCTGGCCAGTGTCCTCTTCAATGAATGCATTAGTCGTGTGAGTTGCAAGCTCATTGTCAGCGTCTGCCCGTGACGCGGCGGAGCTCCAACCGAAGGCATTCGAAGACCTCACTTTGGAGACTAATTCGACTGATACTTGTATGCTAACAATAGAGAAATAGTTGTCATTGAAATACCTTTATTTGCATATATGCCTAATATAGTATACCTAGCTTATAAAAACTGTTATCGAATAAATTAGGTCATATTGTTTTTAATCGTCTCTAATGCAATGATATAAAAATCGTATACTTATTGTTTGCAAACTTACTGTATTATAGCCGCAGTAGCGTGTGGCCATTGTTGCGATTCCTTTATGGCACAGTGTGATAGTGGCTGAATATAGTGACCACGTTCAATAATAAACAATAGCAGTATTCAATAGCAGAGGCGCCACGCGTGCGCGAGTGCAATCTGCCTGTTGCCACGGTGGCCACGCTCCCTGGGGAAGACTGACATTCGGCCACACCGAAACAGAAACTCAGTGCTTCTCTTCTCTCATGCATATTTGCATCATTTTGAAATAAGACGCGTCGCTTATTGAGCACTATGATAAATATATATCAAAATAATTATAAACCTGTGAAAAATGTGCGCTTTAAATAACTTGTATACGTTGAGATCAAAAAGAGCTTAGGATAATTAAACGTTTTAGAACAACTAGAACTTCATTCGATGTCAGTAAAGATTAGAAGCAGACATTACTAAGAAAACTCTTTTGCTAAAGGCACTTATTCTTGAATTTACGTATATCGACGCATTCAAATAATAATTGTGCCACAGTCTGAGGTGAATCTGGTTGCTGCACACAGTACCTCCCCCTCAGGTGACGTGCCCCCTCCACCCCCTCTCTCGGCTGCAGCCGATCGCCATATTCCTCGTGCAATTTATATTTTGACTCGCGGTAAACATTCCACGTGGTAGTTAAAAAGCTCCATGTGAATATTTTTTAATGATAGCTTTTATTTGGCGATGCCAGTGCAAGCTAACATTGAAGCTTAAGGCGACTGAGGAGATATTCCAGATATCGCAGAGGTTACGTCCAGCCCATGCAGGTCATAAATGCGACTTAGTATATCCACAGTACGTAATTCATTGCGTAAGCCGAAATGCTAGAGAGTCGTGAGCGTTTAAGTAGGTGCAATCCCAAGACATTCCTGTATGGGAATTCCGCTGAGACAGTAACCCCCCCCCCCCCCTTTCGGGAGGCCCTCATCGGAGGCTTTGACGCGGCTCGCACTTGGCGCGGCGACGGAATTCTTATTGAACTGTCTCCGCCAATATCGCTGCTCTGGCATCCGACACGCACGCATCGCTACACGCATCGACTATCGGTGGGCGGAGTCAGCGATAGCCTCATTGGCACAGACATTCCATTTATTGCATCATCTCATTTACTTATACACTCGTAGTTTAAAAAGGACACGTGATAAATGTAACATTCGTAAAAAGTATGCGTCTTACAGGACTAGGTTATGACGCGTGTTGTTTGCTTAAAACTATTGGTACAGTTGCCAATAGTTTGACACTGTAACCAACCAATATGAAATATTTATTTCTTGTTTGTTATTTCATTGAAACATAACCAATGCCGAAGTCTAAAGCAGTTTTATAAATCAAACAAACATCTATATCGACAAACGTAAACATGGAACCCCAAATCTTAATGATTGGAATAACAAACAAGTCATTGTTAAAACGGAGCAAGCGAAGCCACGTGGGCTCGGGACGCCCCATGAGGTATTTATAGCCAGGCGGAGTGAGCAGAGGCCGCGGCTCAACAGCTGCACTCACAGGCGACAGCGGACTGCCTCACTCTTATGTTTACACTGCTTGTCTCCCGCCTTCCAAGACTTTGTACCTAACATGTTCAGTTTTCAAACTTATAGTAGTACTGCAATAAATTAGATTAGAATTTAATTATAGTTACTAAATAAATTATGGTCTTAATTTGTATGTAAAACAAAGTATCGTGACTTGGCATTTGATAACCGAAATGCTATCCAAGGCTAGTACAATAAAATTCGCGTCTCCGCTTGAGATCCTTGAGTGTTGTAATTAATCTTTCGCTCTCCCACTAATCTTCGTCAATTAGTGAGACGGAAAGAATTGTTGACGCCCCCGAGTGGCAAGTCATCCCTACTCGCACAAACTAGCCCTGCTCGGCACAATGGCCAGCAACTTGATGATCACACTTTAGTGGCTTCTTTTATTTTCATGACGTGGACTCAAACCAAACTAACTTCGGAGGAATATTACTACTTCACAAGTGATACAGAATCTAGCCATCAAAATGTATAGTGCTATGGTAAGCAAATAAATTATACGTGCTCACAAAATATTTGTACAATATATGTAGATGCTGGAATGACAGTCAATATTATTATCTAATAATTAGAAGTTCTAATTTAAAGCAAATTTTATGATCTGTTTCCAACTATTTCAAAGTCATGGGTGTTGATGTTTGCTCAGAGCGTTAACACCACAGTTCCCAGTAAGACACTGAGCAGCTATTCCAGGAGGGGCCTGCCTCCGATCACGGCGACATCGCTACGGATTCACGGAACCATCAGGCCACCGCCTTATTGCCACGGGATAGGGTTGCGAATCGCACCGACGCCCTCGCACCTCACCCACAAATAGCGGGCACAGACACGGCACTGCGTCGCTATCACAGGTAGTACAAGATACAACTCTGATGCTACTAATATGTCCTATTAAACTAATAGCAATTATAGATAGATGCACTGTTGAGTTTTCGTTTTCGTTTAGCTAAGAGTTCTTACGCAGTGTTATCAAAACATCCACTCAAACCAAAAATATGCAATTAGCTGCGGTGGCTAAATAATTTAGAAGATTTATTTTCCCGTTTTTTTTTCTTCCATTTTGATTATCAGGGTTTTATGATACTCATAAGTTCAACAATTTTAATTTTATATTTTTACCATATAGATAATTTTGATACTTCCAATGGAATAAAAGTTAATTGTTGGCTTTGCATAATAATATAATTATGTATATATAAGTACAAAAGCTATGGTGGTGTTTCGAATTGAATGTTAATCCAGAGGCGACCGCTAATTGAACCCCTACCCAGTTACTAGGCGCCGCATTACTCGCCTCAAGCCCCTGCGAGGGAATACCCACGCTTACAAGCGATCACCTGTTTGCAGAGGTGCACTTCCAACTTATGAAGAACCTACAGATAACAATCGCGTCTGTAAAACCGTTTTTGAATAAGTTATGATATAGTAAATCATTAAAAATATATCTTCTCAAATTTATTTTGTAGAATACGTATAGTTCGAAATAGATTATTGCTTCACATTGTGCAAGTGCATAAATACATAAACTACACTGATTTATTAAAGTTGCGTTACGTTACTTGTCAAAATACAAATACTACGACTGAGTACGCGTACGAACATAAAATAAAATTTAGATCAACATTAATAATATTATTCACAAGGTTAATAATTTTTGGCTCTGAAAGAACATTAGATGGAGCAATGAATTGATAAACAATATTTGTGCTTCGTTGGCTTCGCTGAGGGGCCGATATTGTTATTGCTGGATGATGTCTAGTGGCGCGGGCCAATGCTAATCCAGCGGCGGAGCGTAATGGACGGCGGACTAGCAATCAATTGGCCAAGTGGGCTGATACAAATCAGGGGATTCCGATGCTAATGCCCCATTTGGATGGGAAAGCCATAAAGGGCCGGCAGGCCATTAGCATTTGCCCCGCCAGTCTCACCGCGATTATGCGCACTACTGTGTACTTCACTTATTCAACAAACTGGCAAAAAGCTTACTCGGGAGACCACCAATATTACCATTTCTTCTTTAGCACTCGAGTAAAAAAATGAACATTTGTTAGCATCACATCACGCCTGATTTACTGTAGAGATAGGTAGAGATCAATGGTATCTTATCTATATGGCGAAAGCCATCGCTTATTTATGTTTTCTATGCTTTACGGAGCAGAATCACACCGGCGCTATTCGTGGCCTCTAATTCATTGACGTATGTAGAAGAACACATGGCAGTTACAGTTACTCATACTGCCTTTCTACTACACTTATGTACATATAAATACATTGCTATTGCAATTGCCTGCTATGAATGCAAGAACTATGGTACATATCTGTTTCACGTCTAAGTGAAGATATTCTTGTCATTAACGTGAGCCGTTGACTGGCAAGGCCTTTCCATCGCAACGGAAGTTACTTAAGATACATATATACAGATATATTTAATCCTATGCAAGCTCTTCACATATGTACTCCAGACAGGTTCCAATAATTTACTCGACGTTTTGTTTACTCCTTCCAAGTTATTTAAGATGAGGTCCTTAGAATATGTAACCAACACAGCACAAGTGCTCAGTAATCAAGCAATGTAAGTCTAAGCTGATGACACTTATTATAAATTCGTCAAACACACGTTTGCAATAAGTGTTTACTTCTCTATCGAGATTTATATCGTAGTAATCACGGTTCCGTTAGTTTCCATTACTGTATTGACATTAGAGAGAATGTTTACAAAATGTCGTTTTGAAACGAATAATAATTTATATAGGGTTGTCCCTCCCGCCAGTGCGGTGCGCGCAGCCTAAGACATTCGACCTTTGATCGCTTTTCATCACAAGTTGCAAATACAATTTAAGATACGCTGTTTGCAAACGAATAGAAATGGAGTTTAGAGCAATCATCAATCTCGAGTGGCCCTTCATTCGTCACAATCAGAAATGGATTCGTCACCGCGTTGCCATTAATTGTGATCACATTTGTGATTAAATTAATTTATAATAATATCTAATATAAGATGGTTAAGTGAATTTCTTCATTTTAAGAGAAGACATTGGATGGATGTAGCGAAAGTGTTTTGTATGGATCGGGAAAGATAGGGTTCCGTGATCTCAGCCTTATTTGTGATTATATACGAATTATTATGTGTGTTCTAGAATTTATCACCAATACCGTTCCATTACCCAAGAAGCACCATGGACATTGTCTAAAAGGTCCCATCAATAAGCCCTCCATCGCCACCGCGCTGGAACAGCAACCATTTTAGAATCCTGCCCCCACAACGAGCCGATCAGATTTCAACGCAATCCGATAAAACTAAAACAAAGTTAAACCTTTATTTTATGTATTCTAACACATGTTATGTGGACGTATGATAACAGGTTGATGAAAATAGTAGAACATATCGTTTTGTCCTAGCGTATTCCCACGTGGATATACATACGTAAGAGCGTTTATGTGCTGTTTAGTAGTGGTAGGCATTTAAGGTAATTTCAATTTGTCTTGTGATACATTTCATCTGTTTAAAATGTAGGCCCAAGGCTGAGCTGAACCCGAGTCACTATTGCTATAAAACTCATAATTATTCTTAGTAATTGAAAAGTTGCCTGCCAAGGACATTGTGGTGTTATGCCACGCTATGCAATATTGGATTCCGTTGCTTTTGCAGGGAAAAGCGGATAAAAAACTAGAGTGATCTGAAAGTTCCCGCAAACGCTCATTTACAATGGCACAACCAAAATGGATTCTTAATTCATGTGTCAGATACCGAGACTATTGCTGCAATCAGTGATTGCAAATATTGGCAGCACAAAGTATTCCATCCTAAGTTAGTCTGGAAAGTGCTCATCCTAACCAGAGCCACCTTCCACTTCTTACTTGTATAACATTCCTTCCATTCAAACCGAATGGGAGGAATGACTGGAGGTGATCGAAGCGATATTAGGTCTCAGTGGTGAGAGTAGAATTATACAAATGCTTCAATATTCATTGGAATGATTTTACTTTGTATTTTTGTATTACGACTTGTAGGTGGGAATATCTTTATGATTTAAAACGGAATATAGGTTAATACATATTGCAAGGATCTTCCGATCTTTAACAGCTTAATCTGCTATTTAGTTTTGGTCTCTTTAACTCGCGGTTACACGGATGGAGTTTTCGGAGCGCCTTCTAACAAATGGTTGCCATGGCGACGCGGGGCTACGAGAGCCTCACCGAACGCTCTCACTGAGTCTATTCGCATTAAGCGAAAGGAAATTAGTTATTAGATC
Organism: Leucoptera coffeella; assembly: GCA_030578115.1. Lineage (NCBI taxonomy): Eukaryota > Metazoa > Arthropoda > Insecta > Lepidoptera > Lyonetiidae > Leucoptera > Leucoptera coffeella. The sequence goes on along the minus strand of JAMBLF010001133.1, from coordinate 60,762 downwards.
CCATTGATGCCCCTGCAACGGCCATAAGATGCGTTCGCATGGATAACAGCACGATGTCCAGATATCGTAGATGCCACTTTGCACGGGACAAACGAGTAGCCGCCGCTCTAACGGATGGCTCAGTTGCGATTGGTCGCTGCACCTGCAACTAAATGTTACACTCAGCACAGACACGGTATGCAGCTTTTGCGGAATCTTCTTAAATATCATGGCTACGATCCCCCAAGGAGCGAGGGAAAATAGTTTCTTTGCTCACGTTCCTCGTAAATATGCAGCTCGGAATGGCTTTGCGGTTACAACAACGCTCGGCCACCAAATGGATCGACCTCCATCATTCGCTAAAACAATGACACAATTCAATCAATCGATCCACATGACAAGTGATATAACTTAATGACCAACATGTATGGGACATTAGTTTTATTTTGAAATAAAAACCTATCAGGCTACAAATTTCCTTGATTGTGGGGTTTGATTGACACCATGTGCCCCGCAGAGTAGACAATAAAACGGGCATAAAGGCCATGGCGCTCCGACACAGCTGTCATTCGGGATTAGGCCCCCTTAGGGTGAATCGGCCGACCGGCGGACGCTAAAGGCGAGGAGAGCGTCGACCGATTGGCCAGAGTCACTCGCCTAATGTGCCTAATGTGTGGAAGCCTTGTTAAAATGATTCAAGATAAATCAAACGTACTTGAAAACGCGAATTCATTTCCAAACTTGAAACTAACGAACAGTTTTAGAATGAAGTAACATATAATGGTCTTATGGTGGTACAATAACTTATGATTTAGTGGAACTAACTTTAATCCTTTTCAACTCAACCTCTCCAAAAGCAGTGCAACGGAGTGACAGTGCTTCGGAATAAACGTTCACTCAAACCTTAAAAGCACAAAGCTTTCAAACGGAATATTACGAGGAATTGAATCATCATATTCTACTTCATTCATAAAGAACTTGGTAAACGAGAAGTACGATCTCACAAAACAAAGCCGAGAACAGTTCGTAATCCCTGAATGGCTGCAACAAAACGCCCAATAAAAAGGTTGAACCGGCCCGGGCGAGCAGCCAGAGCGCCAATCTAATGTGAGCCTTAATTGCTATGTAATAGAGTATCAACCTCAAAGGCCGAGCGCCCGCACGAGGCGAAAACAACGTTAAAAGTAGCCGAAGTCCATTCGGTAATTGGGCATTCATCGGCAGCAGTGGAGGCGGACGCCGCAGTAGTGGCCCCGGGCACTTAGGGCACGCTACTGCATCACCAGTGTCTGTGCGAACTAAAATGTCTTATAGATTACATGATTAGCTACGAGCTTATTAATCAAAAACATAGACATACTGAAATCATAGTTGTGGACGTCTGTAGGGCCAGTCTACCTTCTAGGAAGACAATGGATTGCTAACTAGCTGCCTTTATATCTGATATGAAAAAGGACGAAAATTAAATGGTATTCAATGGGTCCCTATCATTAATTTTCCCTAACATGTTTGACCATCGAATCATAAACACAAATCAATAGTGATCGAAAAAATGCAAATCTCCGAGGTTCTAACTACACCAAATGCCGCAGAAGGACATTAGTCACGGTTGTTTTGGAACCTCGATGATGCGAACACGCGCCTTGCGTTATTTATACGGAGGTAATGAGTGAGCCGGAAAAATATTATTATAAGATTCATGGAAACGTGATTTGGCCTTTCATATCAAGTTCCTCCCGGAATGGCGATGTCATTAGCGGATGATGAGCCGCCGCCGGGGCCTTCCGCGAACTGCCCTCGGCCGCCCCCATCGCTTGCCTCTGCTCATTTCACTACTGCTAGTTAGAGCCACTACGCTGGATGTCGACACTAAAATATTGCAATGGAACAACACGATCTTCAGGGCACTAAAAGACAAAGCTAGACTAGGGAATGTCGCTGCCTCAGTTATTCAGAAAGATATACATTACACAGATATAGAGAATCTGCCCCAAATTCATATGAATGAAATAAGTGAGCATTCGATATAAGTGTTTCATCTACCTATCATCGAATTGGCTTAAATGTATTTTTTTTAACACATGCTAAAGTTCTATTACAGGTTCGAAGAAAATTGGGAAGTATTACGTTAATCTTCCCTCTTATCCTAAATTGAATAATCCTGTTTCTTATAATTGGATAATACATATACCATTATTGTTCGTTGGAATTATATCAACGAGGCATAGCACATTAAACACTTTATTTAGTTCTGAGAATACTGGATTCACCACTCATATTGGAACCAACAATAGTAGGGAAAAATATTGTAACTCTTATCTGGTTAAATAGTTTTACACAAATTTTCTCTCATATGCCATAGTCCCGTGCTAGTCTGTGATGTAAAAGAATGCTCACTAGCTGCGATTCTTCCCGGAAAGTCATAGGAGGTGACCAAGAGATGGAATCTATTGGACGAAGGGCTAGCAACATGTTACCCATGTTCCATAAGACATCATAATCCCAGTATTTATGCTAAAAAGTGATTTAGGGGATATTATCACATCTCCAAGGTTCCGCCCATCCTGAAAGGGATTAAAGGACGTGAATGTATTGACATGTATAAGTATGTAATAGTAAACCACTTGGGTGCAGCGTGGCAGCTCCCTTGACGCGAGGGGCGTAGATGCGCTTGGGCCGGACTACGACTCTCGCCACTCGAGCGGCAAACGAAGGCAACTTGATATTCTTCGACTTTCCACGATCCCTTTCTCCCCTTTTCAATTTGTAATCAAACACGAAACTCAAACGAAGCCGAACAACAACTTTGCTCAAAATTCCCTCTGCCTCGGAGGACTAGGGACGTTTCCCATTTTAAAATGAGCGAGTAAAGAAACAACGGTTCCTTGTTTTCTATCACTGGGAGACCTTCCTCTTTTTGTTATCAATCAGTATTTTCTCACTATCGGAAGAGAGCGTGTTTCTGCATTGAGGGCCTGATGGCTTCTTGTGAAGTATTCGAATTATGTTTTCGTCCTCCATAATTTAGTTTATGAACAAATTATCCTATGCATAGGAGGCGTTCGCATGGGTACGACTTTGTGCTTATTATTTTAATATCAAAATATACAATTTAACGAAAACCGTCACATGTCTGATGGCGTCTGGTAAGAATAAAACCCGTTTAGATGCGTCAATAAATCTTACCGATGTTTGATCACGGAGAAATTAAATGGTACCAAAATTAAATGTTATATTTTTTAGTGCTGCGCATACATCACTCAAATTCATTATGTCTATGATTACCGGGAATTAAAAAAAACTTATATAGGTTTCGTAGCCGGAGCTAGAATCCTTGATCCCAATATAACCCTTTTGCCTTCACAGTCGCTTGCACCCTGTAATAGGCCGCCTGCCCACTGAGCCGCAGAAGGAACAGCTCCTTCGGCGGACCTCCCTGTGGGACTCGCAGGGGACTGCACAGGCGGCGGATCAACTGCTCTGTCACTAGACCCCAAAAAACTAACAAGCGTACTAAACAATGCAAAATTTTTGTGTTTGAATCGACAACAGCGGTCGCCTACTACGAACACTGGATGGGGTTCTGAATAGAATTCTGAAAAGACATTAGAAGTTCTAGTAACCACCGAAAGTGTGTCACAATGATCTAGGAAATGGGTATCTGTGAGCTCTGCCTACCCCTTTCATGGTCACAACTCAGTTAGGAATATTTATGGGAAACTTGTAACAGTAGGTATACATATGTTTCATAAGGTGATTAGCCACATCGCGATATGCGCTGCGTCGCAAGACAAACACACGGAGGCTTTGAGATAATATTATGGCAACGCGGACCTAATCAACCGATGCGCCCCCGGCCACATCAGCACACGTACAAGCAAGTGTTGTTGCCATATCGTTCATTTTACATACATCGTATGAACATATGTCTCACGCCCTGCAATCGATTACAGAGTGGACAGAATTTGAACTTTTAACATAACAGGTTACAGGTAGTCATAGGATTCTAGCTACTGACTGTCATTAATTAAAGGTCTTTTGAAAATATTGTTGTGTTAACAATTTGAGATTTGAGTTCCTTGTTGACAACGTATTTGGATTTAATATCAAGATGATTTTTAACAATTGTACATTTTTGTGTGTGTGTAGTCTAAGATATGAAAATATTAAACATGTATAGCTAATTTTGCAAACAACGAAGAAGCGTAATTATAATACGATGTGACGTCTCAAGATTTTAGCTCACACAATTTAATCGCCCTTGAAAGTTTTGTCAATTCAATCACACATCAACACGTCAGATGCAAAGCTCAAGCAATCTAAGTTGTCTCCGAAGGGCACGCGACAGCTGATGAGTTAGTCAGTGGCGGCGCCCAATCTCCGCACGATCAGAGTTCAATTAGGAGCGATCAACGTGAGAGATCGCTGCACCCCGCACGGGCATCAGAACTATCCGCTCCAGGCGGCCACTCTTTGAAGCTTAACCACAACCCAGACTGGTTAAATTATTATCTTAGTCACTATTCGAAAACATTATTATATTATTTGCTTTACCCACTTTTAAAAAGATCCTATAAATATACATATATAAACAGGCAATATATACAGACCTTCAATGGACTCTTATATTTATCTACTTAGTGCGGTTTCTTGAAATGCTTTTTAATATAAAATAATATAAAGAAAAAAATATAAGTAGAGCCATCTGATCTGAATACATCAATTATTTCCTAGATGTAAACACGTTGTACTGGGTACTCACCGGGCTTGTCCAGCTCGTGGGCGAAGTCCTCGAGGTGCGAGCCCAGCCCCAGGGGCAGCAGCAGCAGCAGCGCCACCAGCATCCTCAGCCGCGCGCCCCAAGGGGCATCGCACTCGCGAGTCCACAGCCGCAGCGGAACGAGAAGCGCACGTCCGCCCCGCGCCGCGGCCTCCAGCCGACTGAGGCCAGAGCGAGCGGCGGCGGCGGCACGCAAATCGCCATCCTAATCACGGCGTCACGTTCCTTCGCAAATTAAATTACTTTTTACAAGAGCGGACTTAATCGAGTTGATCGAAAGCGCCGCCGCCCATACTGAGAGCCTTCGACTGCCGCCGCCCACCACGGCACGGGGCTCGCTCATTCTCAGACACGAGGCTCCACGCGACACGGCCTATACCCACTACATGCACGGATAATAACAAACACACACTTCTGGAATTGAAAACCAAACATTGACACGTCCTTGTGATCCTGCACGGGTTGAACAGAGTTAATAAATTGTGCATACTCGTACACGAACATAATAGCCTACCGAGGTAAAGACAAGGTTAAGTGTCTACCACCAACTGATCTCGAACAGACTGTAGAAATATCTGATTTCGTGTATATTTACTTTTTCTGTCACTCGTAACAGAACTACCAGGGTATTGATGGTTGCTAGTCCAACGCCCATTAGGTACTGTTGACCCCTTAGTCGCTTCATTCACAAATATGGGACAATATCAAAAGATGATACGCGACTAAATGAATAAATGGATTTGTGGCTAAATCGAATGTTTCGTTCTACCCAACTAACTACGAGTATCTTTATTTATTTATTTTTATTAGATGTTGTCCGGTGTCTCTTAATTATTTTTAAGATGCTGTTTATACATATTTTTCTATTTTAAGTGCCTCAAATCAGGTACGAAGTTTTATAAATTATCTTGCGTTATTCTCTGCGGATTCCCATAGTTTGCATTGTGGGTGTGAAATAAGCTGCTCGTTGAAGCATATTTTGTTGTCGCCGCGAACGAGTTTGAGCTGCAACTCTGAGCACTGAATACTTGATGCGGCCGACGTGCGCCGCCTCCCGAGCCACCTACACTTTGCATCTCGGAATGCACCGCCGCCACACTTCGAGCCACTATGACGTACTTATGCAGCCATCGCACGCGACACATACACGTCCCCGTGTTACACAGCGGCTATAGGCGATTCGTAACGTCACCCTTGTTCAGTAGCTCGCCTAATTGTATACGCTGCTTAAGAGTCCCCACTGGTTGGTTCCAGCGTAGTGTCAGCGTGGGCTAATTGATTGGAAGGGTTTAGGGCGGCGAGAGCATTCCTCTCACGTAGCGCCGCCCAGGCCCAAACTCATCTCAATGTCGTCACTGCTCGCCCTTTAAAGCAGAATAAGAATTTATAATGAAATCCCTTACTTCTTAACACACAAACTAAGATTTTGGGTCAATGTAACAAATACAAAAACTTGAGCATTACATTAAATTGCTGAGCGTTTATTGATTATTGGTTAGATATTATAACATCGGTTTTGGGTGCCTGTTTAAGGCTTCGGGAAATTATAGGACTTTCCCACTCAGCCTTATTTCTAAACCATACTTTTACGGATTAAGAATAGTTGGAACTGAATTTCGATAGCAAACCATTTTAACGTGTATAGAACGTAGGAAACATGAATATAGTTAAACCATGTGCTTGGACCTTAGTTGCTTACACCATTTTGATGATCAAAGATGTGCCGAAATATTGTACGCAATCATTTTACAAACCAATTTGGCAATCTTTTTTCTTAAATGCATAATGTCAATGTCTTTTCAATTTGACAACCTAATCTCGTTGGCCAATTTGGTGACAGTTTGCTAACCCATCGCTGAGTAACATTTCCTTTACCCCTACAAATAGTAACGTACACGCAATGAAGACCTCCACCGCCGTCAGATTTGTATGACGCAGATTCAGTCTCACGAACATGCTTCACAATTGAATATTGGCGTTTCGATGTTAGCTCTCGTATTCATTGCGTAATACACGTGATTGACGGTGAAAGAAAATGTATTGAGGGAAGCTATAATGCAACAATATTAGTAGAATCAATCTAAAGTGATATAGCAGACCTAGTAAGAATACTTACCCACATATACGTCATACCATACCATACAACTAATAATTATTAGTTTCAATTTATGCAATCATAAATAACAATTTATTTCTTGTATAATGTATATACTCGTATTATATAAAAGCTTGTGACTGTACACTCAGACTCATTAGATGCTAACTATCTAATCAACGTGTGGTTTCCACGTGTCCACAGATTTATTTATTCTTCTTATTACCATAAGTTTCTTGGCTTACGAAATGCCGGAAATAAAGCATATGTAATTTGGGAAATACAAAAGTAAAGTGATTATGTATATGAGCAATTCTGTTTAAATGTCATTCTAAATCTGAATCATGCTCGAGGAACTTTCCATTTGTGTCATCCGCTGGCGACCTCTATATAAAAGCCAAGGAGAGCGCGCAACTAGCTTTTTATCCCGCACACACTACATTTGGGGCGTAGTTAGCGGAGCGCGATGATTGCTTCGGAACCTCAATCACGGCCGCAGACGAGAACAGCCCCGCCAAAGGCCACCGACGAATGAATACATTCAGAGGAATGGGTATTAAGTACCTACTCGGTTAGAGCTAGCCCTTCGCCTTGTACCCCACCAATCAACATCAGAATGATAATATACGATAATATACGCGTAACTTTGAAACGTAACATCAGGTGACGCGTGACATAGCCTGAATGAATGACATCAGTATAAGCGTACTCTGATTTATTGGGTAACGATATCCCTAATATATTTTTGAAGCAATTAATATCACAATATCTCAAAATCATAAGAACCGCATTTCATAACATTTTTATATACTTCAATAATCTCAAGTTCAAATGATTTTATTCAACACAAGTACGAGTTACAGTACATTCATTGAATGTGAAAACATTTGTCTGAGACTGGTTGTCTCTTAACATTAAAACTCTACTGTTGGTTTGGATACTCCGGCTTTCAGGATTCTTTGCCCTGTGCCAGTTTAAAAACTAAATTAAAACAGAAACATAATTATGTGATTATTTTTTGCGCATATAGCTTAGATGCTCTCATTGCCAACCCTGAACATCGGCAAAGGAGTCTCCGATTTAAACCGTTTTAATTTTATGTAAGGGTAATAAATAATGCGTTAACCAGTCCGGTAAAATCACAAGCCATTTCCAATAAAAGTTTGCTAGACCTTTTGAAATTTTAAGGCTGCTACTTACCACTTATGTTTGTATAATGTGTACAAATTTTAATAAAAAATAAACAAAATAAATTTTATATACATATTACATACATATTTTTTTATTTTATTGACAGTTTCTTTTAAAAGTATTTATATAACATATTTATGTACATAAACGACACACTCTCATATATTTACTAAATATTATTACCTTCTACTTCACGAATGGAGCAGGCACTGACTGTCAATCTACCTTCAATGAAAGTAATTTAATATAGAACGTATATGATACAAAACTGAAAATACATGTACCTACATACATATTATATCCACGCCTCTACGTCCCCAACGGAATAGGTAGAGACTATCGATCGCCAACTGGAACGGTCCTGACAAATCTTTCTTGCTTCATTCACATCCCTTAAAATCCTTCTCATACAAACTCTTCTGTTCTTCATACTGCGTACACCCGCCTTGAGATGAATGTTTCCAACTTGATCTGTATAAGTTCTACTCGGACTACCCCGTCAACTCTATCTCCCTCTGTATATAATATCAAAAATTGATTTTGAAAAACAGTTTTACTATTACTTATTTAAGAATATCCATTCATAAATAGAATTAAATAGGAACATAATAGTGAGTACAAGTCGTGCATCTACGAAATGGTTAAGGAAACAAGAAGCAATCGCAATCGGCGGCAGCTGCTCGCGTACTCGTTCGTAGCATTCGTTCGTAGCATTCGTTCGTAGCTGCCTTCTGCGCGGAGCATATCATTTGGTTCAGTTCGGAGCTGGAACAAAGAACAAGCAATTGCGATGTCGCTACAAATACTTTCCATTCAATTTCTATTTAGAACAGGAAATATGTTTAAGTTCGCCTTTTGAGACAAGATCGAGAGATATTTATGCTCCTTTATTTATGAGTATGAAAGAAAGGAAGGAAAACTTATATTCACAAGATTTACAAATTTGTACCTTTGAAACTAATAAATACGTTTTTTATGACCTCTGCTAGCACTAAATTAATTCGTACCCCAAATGTCACCGTGCCCTGGACAACTTACGCAGCACTCCCAATTGGAGGCTCTAATAATATCATGTACATATTATTATGTGTATTAAAATGGTGTACATCAATCTATTATTGACTTCATCTAATTTATAACTTTTATTATTATTTTTATACATTAACATCTCTATAAAATGTACATAATATTTTTTTACATTCAATTCATACACTGATTATTACTACATTAAAGTGATATTTAATTCATTACACTCATTTAATAATTGACTATCATTTATAGTAGATTTTTATTTCTTTTATTCAATCGAATTATTTACAGTTTGATAACATATGATTTATAAAAACCATTCATTTATTATTTTTTATATCAATTTAGTATTAATTTATCTAACTTATCACCTCGTTGCTGATAGTGTTCGGCCAGAATATGCGAAATATGAACCTCAGGCATTTGTTGACTATCAGCAACGAGGATCCCCAATCCCAATGGGAAGTCCCAATCGAGCGTGAAATCGCTCAGTGTAAATGGAAGTGGATAGGGCACACACTCCGAAGACCGGAGGACAACATCGCCAAGGCAGCATACACATGGAGGCCGCACGGGAGCAGACGCCCAGGCCAGCCGGCGCACACCTGGCAGCGCACAGTCGACGCTGAGTTGAGGGCGGCTGGGTTGAGTTGGAGGGGCGCGGAGCGCAAGACACAGGATAGGAGCGGTTGGCGACTTCTCACGAAGGCCCTTTGTACCACTGGGGTACCATAAGATGATGATGATGATTAACTTATTACATGTTTGACATGTTACATTTATACATTCTATTCATACATTACATACAAGCCGAGACGTGGAACATGACAGTCGGGCTAGCCCACCGACTCCATGTCGCTCTGCGAGCAATGGAGCGTTATATGCTGGGTGTCTCGTTAAGGGACAGAGTCCGGAACGAGGTTAACCGGCAAAGAACCAAAGTGAGTGACATAGTCTATCGCTGTTGTAAGCTGAAGTGGCAGTGGGCCGGCCACGTCTGTCGCAGAACCGACGACGACCGGAATAAAGCGGTTCTCGAGTGGAGGCCGCGTCTCAGGAAACGCCCTAAGTGACCACAGTTGTTTTCAATACAATTATCAACACGTTTAGATAACGATCTTACTATTGAATTGTATTTCCATGTGGTGAATTTGCGGTAAAATCTACTCTATTGCTACTTTGAGGTCTTCAACGGTGTCATAGCTTGTTTTGTAAAATTCATCCTTAACGTAACCCCACAAGAAATTTTTAAATATCGTTTAGCACGTCACTTTAAGTGAACTTTTCAATAGATTGTTAGTGTTTGATTACTGTAGAAAACAAAACTTCCTTAAAGTATAAATGCAATGCTAATGCCACATGATATCGCACACCCGCTAAAATACTATCATAACTCAAAAATCATGTTTTTTCAGTACAGGCAAAAACGTTTTTGAAAAAAAAAACTAGTAATTTATAATATAAATCTTTATTAACCAGTAACTTGCCTTACATTACTAGAATCAGTTTTTAACGTACTCTTTAGTTTTTAATAATAAATTAAATAAAAAGCCGTCTAAACTACATTTATGACACTTTTTTAGAAAAGATATTAGACATTTTGTCATAATTAGGTTAACAATTTTGAGTTATAACACTAAATTATGACAAAATGTCTAATATTTTTTGCATAGATTTTTCTATATTTTGACTTATGATTGTCTTGTACGATAAATAGGTAGGAAAAACACTGTAACTTTTCGAGTTGTTGCTTGCACAAAGCGAAATGTAACACTGTTTGAGGAAGGGCGGGGGACAATCTTCTATAATATCGATGGCAGCAAAGTAATTACGGACAACTGCAATTTTTACAAAATGTTTTTTTTATTGAAAATAGCATATTATATCAATATCTAACGTTTCACGAAACAAAATTTTTAAATTTCCTATTATTGTGGTTTTTTTCGGAAGTAATTAAAGATATATACCCTCCTTTTTTTAAAACAAGCAACGTAAACAGTGACATGTAACTATGTCCGTAATTGCGCGGGAGTTTGCGCCCCGTAATCTGGCGTAAACAAGAACAAGTGGCAGTTGTCATGTTCTTGCGCGGACAGGTTATGTTTTACAGAAAAAAATAATTTAAAAATAATTTTCTTGAGTTGCACATGAAACTAGATGATTTTATATTAAAAAGAAGAAAAAATAAGTGTGACAAGGAACAAAATACTTTTAAATATGGCAAAAAAGGCGTCCAGAAAGAAATTAACGCCAGCACCGGTCTAACAAATTAATTAAACAGAAACTATGGAAAGAACAAGTTTATGTAAGACATTTATTTTTAATATATTTTAATAACTTTTAATACGTTTTACTTTATTCGATGTTGATTTCGTTCTTTATTAGACTAATTCAAAACTTGAGGCTATTACGGCGTAAATGCAGATATCTGGCAGGTGTCATTATTTACTGCGGACTAAACTACTCAGATGTCTCTATTTACAACCACTTCATACAAGTATTTTGATCGAAATTTAATTTTTCAGTTAATTCAGATACCGAGAAAGCTCTTATACAATAAGAGGGCATCCTAGAAGAAATTGAAACGCAATCCCTAAATAAAAGATACTATATTATTATATTTTACGTCGTAGAAACGTACCCGTCCCGGTCAAGTCTGTGACGTTATAATGCTAATTAGGTGCCGTGATTCAATGGAATTTTTTGGGCGATGGGCTAGCAATCTGTCATCAATGTTGTATATGACACAACATCTCTAATATTTATGCTAAAAAGCGACCTAAGAGGTATTATTATGCCTCCAAGGTTCTGTCCACCCCATATTTACATTTACATCCATACATATCTTCATGCTCGCAAGTTCATAGATAGTACCATTCTTTGTAAAAAGGCATCCCTGTTATACACTATTACTTATTATTATTTATTTCACTAGCTCCACAATCTCCTTATCAATTTCAACTTTACAATGTCCTTCCGTTCCTTTCTACTGTCATAACTTTCGCTTCATACCTCTCATCTTAAGTGCATGATCCACACACGTGAGCATTTCCTGCAACTCCCCAGCAGATGAGGCAAGTTGAATCTGGTCCTTTATTCTGCTCACCCATACGCTAGTCCAGTCCTTTTACTTAAAAAAAATTATCAATATACAACTTCACCATCTTCGACTAGGGTTTGATAAAAAGCAATTTTCTAAAGACAAAACTGTGGCAAAAAGGGGTTCCAACGCAGTTGTCAGTTGCCTTTACGATTACATTAGAAGGAAAGCTGAAGAGGGTCTAGAAGATATGCACTTATGGTCAGATAGCTACGGTGGTCTGAACCGGAACCGTATTGTTTTTCTATAAGTTTGTGTTTACGAATTGTCAGAGACAATCGATCCGCATCTGAAAGGTTTCTGACAAAATATCTCTTGCTTCACTCACACCCATGAACCTTATCATACATGCTCTACTGTTCTTCACACTACGTACACCCACCTTGACAAGAATGTCTTCAATTTGATCTCAATAAGTTCTACGCGGCCTCCCCCGTCCGAATCTACCTTCCACTTTGGCTTTATAAATTCTTTTAATAATCCTCGTTTAATCCATCCATACATCAAACCACATTAACATACCTATCTCTTTTTGCGTCTCTAAATCTTCTTTCATAGCACAACGTTCACGCATCACACTGTACCGTAGCCTTTAACAGAACCTAACATTACACACTCTCCTGAGGGACCTCATCTCTACCACAATAATTTTGCTTTCATGGTTCTTCTGCCATACCAGCACTCATTACCTTACATATTCGTATTTTCCATCGCTTTTTAGAAAAAGGTCATACATAACAAGAAGGAGACAGAGTTTATGCATTAATTTTCTAAAACTAAACAGATTTTCTGTCTCTAGAATGGTACACCTGCGTTTGCTGGAGTAAACTCAATAATGAACCCTATGCAGTTGTTGAAGTGAGCTAAAACGAAATTCTGAACTTCAAAAGTTTCTTGAACAGTACCTACACATGATTAAAAAACCCAGAACTTGGTGTACGCGAAACATTGGTACAACCTCATAAGTCGGACATGATATCTTAAAATTACGATTTAGATATTTAGATGAAATGTCTATGATCATTGAATGTTGCAAAAAAGGCACGGTCTCAGCAGAATGAAACCATTCCATTGGAACTCTCAAATTCTTATAATGCAGGAATATCAATCACGACTGCTAAGTACAATGATTATGTCTTTGTGTTTGCAAAATCTAATCCCACCAACTGATCACAACTTCTTTAAGGAGTTAAAACATGGTCTAGGTGATGAAGGAGACGTTGACACTGATGAATAGTTCCTATTCAACCTACTTTGTGATTAAGACAAAACGAGAAGACTTACTAGACTATTTTATTTCATACATTTTCGTTTACTTACATTCAAATCTTTATTTTGTTTTCTACGTGAATAAGAAAGATACTTAATGTAATGTATAAAAAATATAATCAAATATAGTTCTAATTAAAGTTTAAGTTAACGAAAAAAACCCCTAATGTAGCACTAAAACAATTAAAATAAATAGGAATGCCATACTTTAACTGAATCTCAATAATATATTTGATTTTACAGGTAAATGATTGTAATTACATAATAATATTTCTTGAGTTTTATGTATATTAGTAGGAATAAGATAAAGACGTGTTTAAACATTCCAGTGTTACTAAAGACATCTGCATTATTTGGCTAGAAAATATTATTTTTTCTTTACGAAGATATATAATTTATTTGTTTAATTAGTTTTTATACATATGTTTATGGTTTTTATTGCAAATAACGTGTTTATTTTGTATTAAAAAGTTTATTTAATTTTACAAAGTAAATAGAGACATCAGTCAGTTGTCTTTATTGCTTGATTTTATAATACAGCGTAAAAAAAAACAAGTACCGTATTTCAAAAACTACAAACAAACATAATGATTTTTCAATAATATTTAATAAATAGTCATATTAAATACCATTCCTGAAAATTTCATAAACATTGTATGAATGGTTTAGAAAATACACCGTTTTTTCACGTTTTTCGCTCCCCTGTAAAATTGCGTTTTTGTAGATGTCTTTATACACTTTGCTGCCATCGATATTATACCATCACAACGCCATTTGGAGGGTTTTTTGTGGAACTAGAAATGTGGTGTTTTTGTAGAATAAAATACATGAATTTTTAACAACAGTGGCTTACTTTTTTAAAATTTGAAAGATTTTGATTTATGACACTATATTAGCGGATGTGCGATATGGTGTATGTCATTGTAACAAGTAGAGAGGTACAAAACTACAAACAGCCATAGATGCAATTTTACATGTCTGACATTGTTAAATATCGTAACGGTGTATGTAAACTACTATGACGATGAAGTTGCATAGAGATATTTACAGCTTAACACCTACACAATCGATATTTAAAAACAAAAAGTGCAAATTTATTTTCTAAAGCATCCGGGCTCAATTCCCGAACTGGAAACAGTATGAATGCAGTTTTTCTTTGCCACCTTTTGCGCCAACCTGTATATTAAATACACTTAATTATTATTTTTTTCTTTTTATTAATTCTTATATTTTTTTTATAAATACGTATTTTTTATCTCTCTTTTTTTTGTTTTTCCCTTTTTTATTCTTTCTTTATATACCGAATATTACAAATCCATTATATTATACATTCACAAACAATTTTCAATTTATTCAATATTTATATAACACAAATTAATGATTTACTCATTATTTATCATTATTCCATTAATATAATTTATATTACATTCATTGCTTTTATTCTATTCTTGTTTTATAACTGTACAATTTATAACTATAACTTTACATTTCAATTAACAGATTCATAACAACTATATTAGCAATTATATATTTCATTAGATATAATATTTATTATACATTTCATTTTAATACATTCATTTAACTATAATATTTTCCAGATTTCCAATTTTCTATTATACTATTTACATTATACTATTTAAATTTCATAATTAAATACGATTCAATTCATATACATGTTATAACATTATTTATTCGTGTCATGTTAACAATCCCATTTATTATTATGTAATAATCCTGACTTTTTTAATTCGTACAAGATTCCATTATACTTTAAAATTATAATATATTTAAATGTCTACATTTATCAATTTTATTTCATCATTTTATTCTGTTTTGCATGTATACAAATTTATCTACATACACTATTTTACATTTAATTCAATTAAAGAATAACTAAACAAAATGTCTATATTTATCAATTTTATTTCATTTTATTCTGTTTTGCATCTATATATATTTATCTACACACACTATTTTACATTTAATTCAATTAAAGAATAACTAAACAAAAGGGAGGGATGAAAGGAAGGAAGGAACTTTCAGGTTAGGTTAGGTTAGGTTAGGTTAGGTTAGGTTAGGTTGGGGTGGATGGGGCAAGCCTTCTCGTGGCCCACCCTGTGAGTAGCGGTCTTGAGCCATGACCGTGAAACTAATTGCCCCGGGGCTGCTCTCCGCCTCCGTCGATGGCTCCGACGGAGGCTGGAGGAGTGGTGGGTGCCGGGACCGCGTCATTTTGCCTTTTTGCTTGGGTCCAGTCTAGGGACTGGGCCCTGGAGGTGGGCTGGGTGGTGGGCGGAGGGGGCTACGACATTTGACTGCCTGTCGTGGCCTCCTCCGTCCCCTACCTAGGGCCGTGGGGTGGTAAGCTGGGGCTTGCCGCTCCTTCGCGTTCGGCCTAGAGGTGGTGCGCGCGTGTCCCGCGCGCCCCTCGGTGTTGCTGGGCGGGGGTTCACCCTCGCCCAGCTGAGGTGGGTTCGGCTTCGGCCGGACAGCGCCGGTGGGGTCGCGTGATGTAATGCTCACGCAGTTCCCGTGACCCCGCCGAGTAAGGCGCCCCGGTGGACACCGTCAGGTTTTAGTCGGTTCGAGTCCGACATAACCCTCTGGCTCCCCAGGGCCGGACGGGTATCCGTGGGGATTTCCTGACGTAAAAAAAAAAAAAAAAAAAAGGTTAGGTTAGGTTCGGTTAGGTTAGGTTGCGGGAGCGGCTGGCTGACCCAAGTGCCGGCCGCTGGACTGTCGAGGCAGTCCGCCCAGTCCTACAACAGTGGGCGGACCGAACGGCGTCGTTGACCTACCGCATGGTGCAGATGTTGTCCGGGCATGGCTGCTTCGGACATTACCTGCACCGGATCGCCGGAAGGGAGCCAACGACCGAGTGTCACCATTGCGGCTGTGACGACGACACGGCGCAGCATACGTTGGTGGAGTGCCCAGCCTGGGACGAAGAGCGCCGCTGCCTCGTCGCAGCGGTGGGGAGTGCGCTCTCTCTACCGGCCTTGGTTCAGTCCATGGTCGGTGGTGATGAGGCATGGCAGGCGGCTCTGACCTTCTGTGAGACGGTAATGTCCCAGAAGGAGGCGGCGGAGCGGGCGCGGGAGCAGGATCCCGCGTCCCATCCGGTCCGCCGCCGGAGAGCCGGGGCCAGGAGGCCGGCTATTCTGCACGGCCCCCTCCCCCCACCTAAGGCCACGGGGGCACGCCGCTGGGGCGTGCGTGCCCCCTCTGATCAAAGGCCTCGGGACGGTGTGCGCGTGACCTGCGCGCCTCCCATTAGGATTCGGGCGGGAGAATCTCTCCTTCCGCCCACGCTCGGGACAGGGTCCGGCGCCCACTGCCGGACGCCGCCTCGGTCGGGGTCGCGTGATGTTATGCTCGCGCGTTCCCGCGGCCCTGGCCAATGAGGCACCCGAAGGTCACCGTCAGGTTTTAGTCGGTTCGAGTCCGACATAACCCTCCGGCACCCCAGAGCCGGCGGGTATCCGTGGGGATTTCCTGACGTTAAAAAAAAAAAAAAAAGGTTAGGTTAGGTTAGGTTAGGTTAGGTTAAGAAGACCGCCCTGGGAGCCGGGGCCCCCCTTCGTGACGCACCAGCTCCAGCAGCTGCCCCTGCTTCTGCGCGCAGGGAAGAGGAGGCAATGGAAGCGTAATGCTCCATTTGCGCTTCCTACAGGCGAACATCAACCATTGCGCCGCCGCTCAAGATCTACTTCTCCAGTCCGTGGCGCAGTGGTCGATCGATGTCGCCGTGGTGGCCGAGCCCCTCTTCGTTCCGGACAGCTGGTTCGGGGCCGCCGATGGCTCGGTTGCCGTGGTGTCCTCTGGGAACATGCCGGCCCCTTCAACCATTCGGAGGGGGCCTGGGTTCGTGGCAGTCCATTGGGGAAGAATCGTCGTCGTTGGCTGCTACTTCTCCCCAAACCGAAGTCTTGCAGAATTTGAACAGTTTGTCGATGGGCCGGGCGCACGATAGCTCGAGCCCGGCCCCGAGAAGTCCTGGTTGCGGGGGATTTCAATGCAAAATCACGGCTCTGGGGGTCCCCTGCAACAGATCGACGTGGTGAGACTTTGGTGTCGTGGGCGGAGACGGCCGACCTAATACCACTGAACACTGGGTCGGTCCAGACATGCGTGCGTCGTCTGGGGGGGTCCATCGTTGACTTGACGTTTGCGACCCCCGCGCTCGCGCGCAATGTCCACGGCTGGACTGTCTTGGAGGCGGTGGAGACGCTCTCGGATCACAGATACATCCGATTCGAGCTCTCCACTGCTCCGGACGCAACTTTCGTCCGTCCCAGAGGACACAGCAGCGGGTCCTCCCCGAGGTGGAGCCTCAAGAAGATGAGCAGAGATCTCCTGATGGAAGCCTCTATCGTCCAGGTCTGGCTCAACAACTCTGCCGGGCCTGTGGAGGTCGACCAAGAAGCAGAGTGGTTCCGGGGCGCACTAACTGCAATCTGTGATTCGGCGATGCCCCGGGCCCTGCCAAGACCTCCTAGGCGTCAGGTGTACTGGTGGTCAGAAGACATCGCCCACCAGCGCCATGGCTGTGTTGCGGCGCGCCGCCGGTACACCAGGTACCGCAGAAGGCGGAGCCGTGACGCCGACGAAGAGGCGCGGCTGTACGGCGTGTACAAAGAGAGAAGATTAAGCCTGCAGCTGTCCGTCAGGGATGCCAAGGCCAGAGCTCGAGCGGAGCTGCTCGAGACTTTGAACGAAGACCCGTGGGGGCGTCCCTACAAGATGGTGATGGGCAAACTCCGCCCGTGGGCGCCCCCCCTCACGGAAAGTCTCGAGCCTCGGTTGCTTGAGACCGTCGTGTCCGCCCTCTTCCCAGTCAGGGCGGACCACGAGCCGCCATCGATGGGCCCCTCACCGCGCACATCGGGGGACGAGGCCCGGCAGCAAGTACCGGCGGTGAGTGACGCCGAACTGCGTGCGGCGGCTCTCAAGCTCCGGAAGAAGAAGGCTCCGGGTCCGGACGGTGTTCCGGGCCAGGCGCTGGCCCTGACTCTTGAGGTCCTCGGGGAGAGATTGAAGAGACTGCTGGATGCCTGCCTTGTGGCGGGCCGTTTCCCGAAGTTATGGAAGGTGGGGCGGCTCGTCCTGTTGAAGAAGGGCGGGCGTCCGGCAGAGTCTCCCTCGGCCTACCGCCCATTGGTCATGCTCGACGAGGTGAGCAAGCTATTTGAACGAGTGGTCGCGGGTCGCCTTGTCGGGCACCTCTCGCGCGTCGGTCCTGATTTGTCGCCGAAGCAGTTTGGATTCCGGGGAGGCCGATCAACAGTCGATGCGATCCTCCGCGTCAGGGCCTTCTCGGATGAAGCGGTGACGCGGGGTGGGGTGTTGCTGGCCGTATCCCTGGACATTGCCAATGCCTTCAACACTCTGCCTTGGGCCTGCATCAGGGAGGCGCTCCAATATCATGGGGTGCCGGCGTACCTGTGCGGGCTGATCGGCGACTACCTGCGTGGGAGAGCGGTGACGTATGCTGGGCGTGATGGCCGACAGCACCTGTGGGAGATGTCGTGCGGCGTGCCCCAGGGGTCCGTGCTGGGCCCCTTGCTCTGGAACGTCGGGTACGACTGGGTGCTGAGAGTGAGGCTGCCTCGGGGCGCAGACGTGACCTGCTACGCAGACGACACACTGGTCACTGCCCGAGGTGGCTCATACAGGGAGACATCCCGCCTCGCCACAATCGCAGTCTGGCAGGTGGTGAGGCGGATAAGACAGCTGGGACTCGAGGTGGCGCTGCAGAAGACCGAGGCGGTCTGCTTCCATGGCCCTCGGAGTGCGCCGCCTGCCGGGTCCCATATGGTGATTGGTGGCACTCGTGTCGGGGTCGAGTCGCATATGAGATACCTTGGGCTCGTCCTCGATAGCCGTTGGAGTTTTCGCGAACATTTCAAGATGTTAGCCCCCCGACTCTACTGCGCCGGTGCAAGACTGCGCCGCCTGATGCCCAACGTCGGGGGGCCAGCGGGGGGACGCCGCCGCCTCTACCTTGGCGTCGTGAGGTCGATGGCACTTTACGGCGCCCCCGTGTGGGCGGGAGCCCTTACGGCCCAGAGCTTTATTCATCTAAGAAGAGCCCAAAGAGCGATGGCCGTTGGGGTGGTACGTGGATACCGCACGGTGTCGTATGAGGCGGCCTGCGTCCTGGCAGGAAGTCCTCCCTGGGACCTTGAGGCGGAGGCGCAGGCGGCGCTGTACCAGTGGCGCGCCGCTCTCCGCCGAAACGAAGAAGATCCCTCTCCCAGGGAGATGGAACAGCGAAGACTCCAGGCCCGGCAGTCCGTGCTGGAGAAGTGGCGGGAGCGGCTGGCTGACCCAAGTGCCGGCCGCTGGACTGTCGAGGCAGTCCGCCCAGTCCTACAACAGTGGGCGGACCGAACGGCGTCGTTGACCTACCGCATGGTGCAGATGTTGTCCGGGCATGGCTGCTTCGGACATTACCTGCACCGGATCGCCGGAAGGGAGCCAACGACCGAGTGTCACCATTGCGGCTGTGACGACGACACGGCGCAGCATACGTTGGTGGAGTGCCCAGCCTGGGACGAAGAGCGCCGCTGTCTCGTCGCAGCGGTGGGGAGTGCCCTCTCTCTGCCGGCCTTGGTTCAGTCCATGGTCGGTGGTGATGACGCATGGCAGGCGGCTCTGACCTTCTGTGAGACGGTGATGTCCCAGAAGGAGGCGGCGGAGCGGGCGCGGGAGCAAGATCCCGCGTCCCGTCCGGTCCGCCGCCGGAGAGCCGGGGCCAGGAGGCCGGCTACCCTGCGCGGCCCCCTCCCCCCCACCTAAGGCCACGGGGGCACGCCGCTGGGGCGTGCGTGCCCCCTCTGATCAAAGGCCTCGGGACGGTGTGCGCGTGACCTGCGCGCCTCCCATGCGGATTCGGGCGGGGGAATCTCTCCTTCCGCCCACGCTCGGGACAGGGTCCGGCGCCCACTGCCGGACGCCGCCTCGGTCGGGGTCGCGTGATGTTATGCTCACGCGTTCCCGCGGCCCTGGCCAATGAGGCACCCGAAGGTCACCGTCAGGTTTTAGTCGGTTCGAGTCCGACATAACCCTCTGGCTCCCCAGGGCCGGAAGGGTATCCGTGGGGATTTCCTGACGTTAAAAAAAAAAAAAAAAAAAAAGGTTAGGTTAGGTTGGGGTGGATGAGGCAAGCCTTCTCGTGGCCCACCCTGTGAGTAGCGGCCGAGCGATCGGCCGTGAAACTAATTGCCTCGAGGCTTCTCCAACTCCGTCTGTTCTGCCAGACGGAGTGGTGGATGAAGTTAGTCCCTAGGGCGTACCAAAGTGTGCGCCCTAGGCTCAAGGGCGGGGCCCGGCAATGCTAACACCTTTTGCCGGGCGGGTAGTGCCAGTTTCTGGTGCTACCATGGGAGATCTCGTAACCCTGTGCCAGAGCTTAGCTCTGGTCAGGGCCGAGGGTCTGGGGGGCTTGCCCCTTGGACCGTGAGGAAGAAAACCTCTCTAAAAAATCACCCTAAGCCCAAGTTTCTGGTGCTCGGCGATGGGCTGAGTGGCTGGAGGGAGTCCAGTCACTAGAGCACCAACCTATAGAGGAGCTCCCCTCTTTAAAAAACAAAAATAAACATGAGTGCGTTTTTACAAGAGAATCTACCCCAGGAGGGTACCAGCCGCGACGCGGCTGGAGAATCCCTCCAGGCTTCGGCCTGCAGCCCCGTCTATTCTGGGGGGGGCAAAAACCGCACTGGGAGCAGGGAAACCTGCTCCCCCAATCCAATGGTCGTCTTACAACGCCTTGACGACCAGTTAAACGCGTCCGAATCGGATGCTGTGTCAATTTTTTCGGGGATGAGCGTGTCATCGTGCTCATCCCCTGCTATCTCCGGGCGAAAGAGGCCTGGTCAAGGAGACGACGGAGCTCCAGGCTCCAAAGTCGGCCCTCGGAAAAGAGGACGGCCGCCAACGACAGGCGAGTACGTCGACCATGCCAAAGCGAAGGAGGCGCTGAACGCTGCCAGGGCCAGGGAGCTGGAGCTCCAGTCGGAAGAGAGAATTAACCGGTTGGTCCGGGAGACGAGAACAAACGCGTGTCTCGCGGACCTGCCCACTGACGCCCTAGCCCAGGAGGCGGCGGGCAACGTCAAGGTAATTCTTGACGTTGTAGCCATGTCGAAGAACCTGAAGGGCACTAGTGTGAGGGCGCTCAAAGAGGCGGCAAGTCGGATTGCTGATGCGGTAAATGTTTTCAAGGCACGCACCGTATCCGACGAGACGGCGGCACTGCAAGCGGAGAACGCTCGCCTGCAGGCTCAAGTTGAGGCTCTCCGAAGAGAAATGGAGCTGTTCAGGGAAGAGTTCCGTGCAAGTCATGCTGAGCCTATGCGTGCACCGGCTCCAGTGGCGAGGGATAGAGTCCCTCCGCGGAATGACGAGGACGATATGGCGTCTATCATGAGGAAGATTGGCTTCATGATAGACGCCAAGTTGGCTGGACTGGAGGACCGACTGCTTCCTGAAAAACGTGTGCGGCCTCCGCTTCGATTTGAGAGGGACCCTCGGCTGTCGACACCCAAGGGGGGAAAAGCTGCACCGAGGCCGGCTGAGGAGAAGAAGCAGCCGGCGCGGCTTCCGCCTGCCGCACGTGTGACAGCGGACGAAGGCTGGTCTGTGTGGTCGCGCCTGGGCCCCCCTCAGCACCGACCCTCTCTCCCCCGACCAACTGTGGGGGCGGGACGAAGGGAGCCGGCACCAGCGCCGCGCTCATCGGCAGTGTCGCGCCAGCCTTCACAGGCTCCGCCACCAGAGGAGCAGTGGTCGACTGTGACCAGAAGGGGCCGCAAGAAGAGGCCTGTCCCCGCGCTCCCGCCATCGTCCAGGCCGCAGCAGGCCCGGAATACACGGGCCAGCTCCCAGAAGAGGCCCAAGCTACGGCCACCTCGTACCTCCGCGGTGGTCCTGACCATATCGCCGGAGGGCCAGGAAAAGGGCCTTACATTCGCGGAGGTCCTTCGAGCGGCGAAGGTGGGACTGACCGCGGATGATTTTGGTGAGCAAGGGGTGCGAATCCGTCCCACGGCCACCGGCGGCAGGCTCCTTGAACTCCCGGGGGCCGCCAGTGCAGAGAAGGCTGACGCGTTAGCCGCGAAGCTTTCAGAGGTCCTGGACGCCGGAATGGTGAGGGTGTCCAGGCCCATTAAATGCGTGGAGCTCCTGCTGACGGGCCTGGACGACTCCGCCACCCCCGAGGAGGTGGTCAAAGCAGTGGCAAGGGCCGGAGAATGCTCTCCCCAGCACGTGAAGGCTGGGGACATCAAATTTAACTCCGCGGGGCTGGGCACAGTTTTCGTCAAGTGCCCAGTTGCAGCAGCGGGGAAGGTGACGGCCAGGCGCCTTATTATTGGCTTTGTGTCGGTGCGGGCCCAGCTCCTTGCCCCGCGCCCACAGCGCTGCTATAGGTGCCTTTGCGTTGGGCACGTGAGCCACGCCTGCACCGCGGAGATTGACCGCAGCGAGGAGTGCTACCGCTGCGGTCAACCCGGCCACAAGGCCAACACGTGCACGGGCCAGGTGCACTGTAACCTGTGTGCGGCCCTTAAAAAGCCCGCAGAGCACCGTGCGGGATCGAAGAGTTGTGTGGGGTCTCGGCCTCCGAAGAAGAAGACCGCCCTAAGGACCGGGGCCCCTATCCGAGACGCACCAGCTCCAGCCGCTGCCCCTGCTTCTGCGCGCAGGGAAGGGGAGGCAATGGAGGCGTAATGCTCCATTTGCGCTTCCTACAGGCGAACATCAACCATTGCGCCGCCGCTCAAGATCTACTTCTTCAATCCGTGGCGCAGTGGTCGATCGATGTCGCCGTGGTTGCCGAGCCCCTCTTCGTGGAGCCTCAAGAAGATGAGCAGAGATCTCCTGATGGAAGCCTCTATCGTCCAGGTCTGGCTCAACAACTCTGCCGGGCCTGTGGAGGTCGACCAAGAAGCAGAGTGGTTCCGGGGCGCACTAACTGCAATCTGTGATTCGGCGATGCCCCGGGCCCTGCCAAGACCTCCTAGGCGTCAGGTGTACTGGTGGTCAGAAGACATCGCCCACCAGCGCCATGGCTGTGTTGCGGCGCGCCGCCGGTACACCAGGTACCGCAGAAGGCGGGGCCGTGACGCCGACGAAGAGGCGCGGCTGTACGGCGTATACAAAGAGAGAAGATTAAGCCTGCAGCTGTCCATCAGGGATGCCAAGGCCAGAGCTCGAGCGGAGCTGCTCGAGACTTTGAACGAAGACCCGTGGGGGCGTCCCTATAAGATGGTGATGGGCAAACTCCGCCCGTGGGCGCCCCCCCTCACGGAAAGTCTCGAGCCCCGGCTGCTTGAGACCGTCGTGTCCACCCTCTTTCCTGCTAGGGCGGACCACGAGCCGCCATCGATGGGCCCCTCGCCCCGCACATCGGGGGACGAGGCCCGGCAGCAAGTACCGGCGGTGAGTGACGCGGAACTGCGTGCGGCGGCTCTCAAGCTCCGGGAGAAGAAGGCTCCGGGTCCGGACGGTGTTCCGGGCCAGGCGCTGGCCCTGACTCTTGAGGTCCTCGGGGAGAGATTGAAGAGACTGCTGGATGCCTGCCTTGTGGCGGGCCGTTTCCCGAAGTTATGGAAGGTGGTGCGGCTCGTCCTGCTGAAGAAGGGCGGGCGTCCGGCAGAGTCTCCCTCGGCCTACCGCCCATTGGTCATGCTCGACGAGGTGAGCAAGCTATTTGAACGAGTGGTCGCGGGTCGCCTTGTCGGGCACCTCTCGCGCGTCGGTCCCGATTTGTCGCCGAAGCAGTTTGGATTCCGGGGAGGCCGATCGACAGTCGATGCGATCCTCCGCGTCAGGGCCTTCTCGGATGAAGCGGTGACGCGGGGTGGGGTGTTGCTGGCCGTATCCCTGGACATTGCCAATGCCTTCAACACTCTGCCTTGGGCCTGCATCAGGGAGGCGCTCCAATATCATGGGGTGCCGGCGTACCTGTGCGGGCTGATCGGCGACTACCTGCGTGGGAGAGCGGTGACGTATGCTGGGCGTGATGGCCGACAGCACCTGTGGGAGATGTCGTGCGGCGTGCCCCAGGGGTCCGTGCTGGGCCCCTTGCTCTGGAACGTCGGGTACGACTGGGTGCTGAGAGTGAGGCTGCCTCGGGGCGCAGACGTGACCTGCTACGCAGACGACACGCTGGTCACTGCCCGAGGTGGCTCATACAGGGAGACATCCCGCCTCGCCACAATCGCAGTCTGGCAGGTGGTGAGGCGGATAAGGCAGCTGGGACTCGAGGTGGCGCTGCAGAAGACCGAGGCGGTCTGCTTCCATGGCCCTCGGAGTGCGCCGCCTGCCGGGTCCCATATGGTGATTGGTGGCACTCGTATCGGGGTCGAGTCGCATATGCGATACCTTGGCCTCGTCCTCGATAGCCGTTGGAGTTTTCGCGAACATTTCAAGTTGTTAGCCCCCCGACTCTACTGCGCCGGTGCAAGACTGCGCCACCTGATGCCCAACGTCGGGGGGCCAGCGGAGGGACGCCGCCGCCTCTACCTTGGCGTCGTGAGGTCGATGGCACTTTACGGCGCCCCCGTGTGGGCGGGGGCCCTGACGGCCCAGAGCTTTATCCATCTAAGAAGAGCCCAAAGAGCGATGGCCGTCGGGGTGGTACGTGGATACCGCACGGTGTCGTACGAGGCGGCCTGCGTCCTGGCAGGAAGTCCTCCCTGGGACCTTGAGGCGGAGGCGCAGTCGGCGCTGTATCACTGGCGCGCCGCCCTCCGCCGAAACGAAGAAGATCCCTCTCCCAGGGAGATGGAACAGCGAAGACTCCAGGCCCGGCAGTCCGTGCTGGAGAAGTGGCGGGAGCGGCTGGCTGACCCAAGTGCCGGCCGCTGGACTGTCGGGGCAGTCCGCCCAGTCCTACAACAGTGGGCGGACCGAACGGCGTCGTTGACCTACCGCATGGTGCAGATGTTGTCCGGGCATGGCTGCTTCGGACATTACCTGCACCGGATCGCCGGAAGGGAGCCAACGACCGAGTGTCACCATTGCGGCTGTGACGACGACACGGCGCAGCATACGTTGGTGGAGTGCCCAGCCTGGGACGAAGAGCGCCGCTGTCTCGTCGCAGCGGTGGGGAGTGCCCTCTCTCTGCCGGCCTTGGTTCAGTCCATGGTCGGCGATGATGAGGCATGGCAGGCGGCTCTGACCTTCTGTGAGACGGTGATGTCCCAGAAGGAGGCGGCGGAGCGGGCGCGGGAGCAAGATCCCGCGTCCCATCCGATCCGCCGCCGGAGAGCCGGGGCCAGGAGGCCGGCTACCCTGCGCGGCCCCCTCCCCCCCACCTAAGGCCACGGGGGCACGCCGCTGGGGTGTGCGTGCGCCCTCTGATCAAAGGCCTCGGGACGGTGTGCGCGTGACCTGCGCGCCTCCCATTCGGATTCGGGCGGGAGAATCTCTCCTTCCGCCCACGCTCGGGACAGGGTCCGGCGCCCACTGCCGGACGCCGCCTCGGTCGGGGTCGCGTGATGTTATGCTCACACGTTCCCGCGGCCCTGGCCAATGAGGCACCCGAAGGTCACCGTCAGGTTTTAGTCGGTTCGAGTCCGACATAACCCTCCGGCACCCCAGAGCCGGCGGGTATCCGTGGGGATTTCCTGACGTTAAAAAAAAAAAAAAAAAGGTTAGGTTAGGTTAGGTTTACGACCGAGTGCCATCATTGCGGCTGCGACAACGACACGGCGCAACACACACTGCCCGCCTGCAGGGACAAGTTGACGCTCTCCGAGCAGAAATGGCGGCTCTCAGGGAGGAGTTCCACGCGGCGCGCCCGGCGCCGGCGCCGCCAACGAGAGCACCGGAGAGCCGGCCATCGGGGCTGGACTCCGAGTTCGTGGCGTCCCTCATGAGCCAACTTGGGTTCATGATGGACGCCAAGATCGCAGGGCTGGAGGGCCGCCTCCTGCCCGCCCCTGCCCGTGTCCGCCCGCCGCTTGCGGCCGACAAACGTTCCCCCCCTAAACCCGCTGCAAGGGGGGGACAAACAGAGGAAGGGGCCCCCCGCCACCTGCCGCCGGCACCGCCCAACATGGCGGAGGGCTGGTCCACAGTTGTGAGGAAGGGCAGGGCCAAAAAGAAGACGGTGGCCGCTGCCCGGCCCAGCCCACAACAGCCAGGGTCCCGGCCCGCGCCGGCAATGGGGCGAGGGGCCAAGAAAGAAAGGCAAAGGTTGCGACCGCCTCGGACGTCAGCCGTAGTCCTCTCCATATCGCCGGAGGGGCAGGAGAAGGGCGTCACGTTCGCTGACGTGCTCCGGGTGGCCAAGACCAAGCTGGCCACCGAGGACTTCGGAGCGCAGGGCGTTCGTGTGCGCCACACTGCCACCGGCGGGAGGCTACTGGAGCTTCCGGGGGCCGCCAGCGCCGACAGGGCAGATGCCCTGGCGGCAAAACTCCAAGGGGTCCTGGACAAGGACCTGGTCAGGGTATCCAGGCCCGTAAAGTGCGCGGAGTTGAGGCTGACGGGGCTCGACGACTCCGTCACCCCTGAGGAGGTCACCGAGGCGGTCGCAAAGGCCGGGGCCTGTTCTCCCCAAGCAATTAAGATTGGGGAGCTAAAGTTCTCCGCGGCGGGAACGGGCACCACCTGGGTCAGGTGCCCCACCGCCGCGGCAAAAAAGGTAGTTGCCGGACGCCTGCTGGTCGGGTTCGTCTCGGTCAGAGTCCAACTCTTGGACCCAAGACCCCAGCGGTGCTACAGGTGCCTTCTAGCCGGGCACGTGAGGCACGTATGCACCGCCGAGACGGACCGCAGTGATGAGTGCTATCGCTGCGGTCAGCCCGGTCACAAAGCTGGACAGTGTGGGAATCCGCCCCACTGCAACCTCTGCGCCGCCCTGAAAAAGCCCGCAGACCACAGGGCGGGCAGCAAGGGCTGCACCGGGTCCCGCCCCTCGAAGGGCAGAAACCGAGTCGGCGCCCCAAGGACCGGGGTGCAGCCCGCAGCTCCAGCTCCGGCTCCCCCTGCAGCCACACGCAGGGAAGAGGAGGCGATGGAGGCTTAAATGCCTCGATTCCGCCTCCTACAGGCGAAAATCAACCACTGCGCCGCCGCTCAAGATCTACTTCTTCAGTCGGTCGCGCAGTGGATGATCGATGTCGCCGTGGTGGCCGAGCCCTATTTCGTCCCGGACAGCTGGTTCGGGGCCTCTGATGGCTCGGTCGCCGTTGTGTCCTCTGGGATGAACGTACCGCCCCCTTCGATCATCGGGAGGGGCTCGGGGTACGTGGCAGTCCTTTGGGGAGAGATCCTACTAATCTCCGTGTATTTCTCCCCAAACCGAAGTCTCGCCGAGTTCGAACAATTGGTCGACGGGGTCGGGCACATACTAACATCTCGTGCCCGACCCAGAGAAGTGCTGGTTGCGGGGGATTTTAACGCAAAGTCCCAACTGTGGGGCTCCCCCGCAACGAATCGTCGTGGCGAGATTTTGGAGTCGTGGGCAGCGTCGGCCGGCCTGGTTCTGCTGAACAGGGGGTCGGCCCATACCTGCGTGCGCCAACAGGGGGGGTCCATCGTAGACTTGACGTTTGCGACCCCCTGCCTCGCGCGCACTGTCCGCGACTGGACTGTCCTGGAGTCGGTGGAGACACTATCAGATCACCGGTATGTCCGGTTCGATCTCTCCACCGCTCCCTCGGCGTATCGCCCAATAGTTTTGCTTGACGAGGCGGGAAAGCTCTTTGAGCGTGTACTAGCGGGTCGCCTCGTCGGGCACCTCTCGCGTGTCGGGCCCGATCTGTCACCCTTGCAGTACGGGTTCCGGGGGGGGCGATCGACCGTGGACGCGGTCCTTCGCGTCAAGGCCCTCTCGGAGGAAGCGGTGGCACGGGGTGAGGTGTTGCTAGCAGTGTCGTTGGACATAGCCAACGCGTTTAACACCTTGCCCTGGGCCTGTATCAGGGAAGCGCTCCAATACCACGGAGTGCCTCAATACCTGAGCAGGCTGATCGGAAATTACCTCAGCGAGAGGACTATCACGTGTGTTGGGCGTGATGGCCGACAGCACCTGTGGGAGATGTCGTGCGGCGTTCCTCAGGGGTCAGTTCTGGTCCCCTTGCTCTGGAACGTTGGCTACGACTGGGTGCTGAGAGTGAGGCTCCTGGCGGGCGCAGGCGTAACATGTTACGCTGATGACACGCTGGTCACCGCCCGAGGGAGCTCATTCAGGGAGGCATCCCGTCTCGCCACCATTTCGGTGTGGCAGGTGGTGAGACGGATAAGGCAACTGGGACTCGAGGTGGCGCTGCATAAGTCCGAGGCGGTCTGCTTCCATGGCCCTCGGCGCGCGCCACCGGCCGGGTCCCATATCGTGATTGGTGGCACTCGTATCGGGGTGGAGTCCCATATCAAGTACCTTGGGCTCACCCTCGATAGCCGATGGAGTTTCCGCGAGCACTTCAAGCTGCTCGCCCCCCGACTCGTAAGAACTGCGAATGCGCTACGGCGAGTAATGCCGAACGTCGGGGGGGCCGTTGGAAGGACGCCGTCGCCTCTACCTTGGCGTGGTGCGCTCCATAGCACTGTATGGAGCGCCCGTGTGGGCGGGAGCCCTGACGGCCCGAATCTTCACCCCTCTGAGAAGAGCTCAGAGGGCAATGGCCGTCGGGGTTATACGCGGATACCGCACGGTATCGTACGAGGCGGCCTGCGTCCTAGCAGGAAGTCCCCCCTGGGATCTTGAGGCGGAGGCGCAAGCGTCCATATACCGCTGGCGCGCGGCCCTCCGCCAAAGGAACGAAGACCCTCCTCCCAGGGAGGTGAGAGTGCGGAAACTCCAAGCCTGGCAGTCCGTACTGGACAAGTGGCGAGAGCGGCTGGCGGAACCAAGTGCCGGCCGCTGGACTGCCGAGGCGGTCCGTCCGGTCCTACGGGAGTGGACGGACAGATCGGCGTCGTTGACCTACCGCATGGTGCAGGTGCTAACCGGCCATGGGTGTTTCGGCCATTACCTGCACCGGATCGCCGGTAGGGAGCCAACGACCGAGTGCCATCATTGCGGCTGTGACGACGACACGGTGCAGCATACCCTAGTGGAGTGCCCAGCCTGGGCTGAAGAGCGCCGTTGTCTCGTCGCAGCGGTGGGGTGTGCCCTGTCCTTGCCGGCCTTGGTCAGTTCCATGGTCGGTGACAAAGGGGCTTGGCAAGCGGTTCTGGACTTCTGCCTTCACGTGGCTTAGCAAGCGGTTCTGGACTTCAGCCTTCACGTGGCCCACCCTGTGAGTAGCGGTCGAGCGATCGGCCGTGAAACTAATTGCCTCGACGTGACCCCTCCTGGCCCGTCTGTTCTGTCAGACGGGGTGCGGGATGGGGACTTGGTCGGGCCTGGAGCACCTCAATGGTGTGGCTGGGCTGGTGGTGCAGAGAACCTGCACTGCCACCGTCTAACTCGTAATCCTGTTCTGGAGTGTCGTTGTCAAGTCTAGCGGCTCCAGACAGGGGCGAGGGTCTTGGCTTAGCCGCCCGGACCGTGAGGAGATAACCTCTATAAAAAATCCCCAATTCCCGGCGTTGGGGCGCCCACATGGGCCTCGCGCGGCGTCGGGATGCTCGAGAGAGCGGCTGGCGGGTTGATCAGTCACTAGCGGCCAACCCTGGGGGAAGTCCTGTCCCCCCAGGCGTAGTAGGGGCGCCGTCGCAACCGGGTCACTGCGGCGGCGCAGCGTCAAAAACCCGGGACTCGTGGGAACCAAATGAATTTGAACCCAAATAAAAATAAAAATTTCCCCTCGTCAGTTGTCCCCAGTGGGGACGAGGGACCGATGTCGGAGGTGTGCAAAGGTTGCGACCGCCTCGGACGTCAGCCGTAGTCCTCTCCATATCGCCGGAGGGGCAGGAGAAGGGCGTCACGTTCGCTGACGTGCTCCGGGTGGCCAAGACCAAGCTGGCCACCGAGGACTTCGGAGCGCAGGGCGTTCGTGTGCGCCACACTGCCACCGGCGGGAGGCTACTGGAGCTTCCGGGGGCCGCCAGCGCCGACAGGGCAGATGCCCTGGCGGCAAAACTCCAAGGGGTCCTGGACAAGGACCTGGTCAGGGTATCCAGGCCCGTAAAGTGCGCGGAGTTGAGGCTGACGGGGCTCGACGACTCCGTCACCCCTGAGGAGGTCACCGAGGCGGTCGCAAAGGCCGGGGCCTGTTCTCCTCAAGCAATTAAGATTGGGGAGCTAAAGTTCTCCGCGGCGGGAACGGGCACCACCTGGGTCAGGTGCCCCACCGCCGCGGCAAAAAAGGTAGTTGCCGGACGCCTGCTGGTCGGGTTCGTCTCGGTCGGAGTCCAACTCTTGGACCCAAGACCCCAACGGTGCTACAGGTGCCTTCTAGCCGGGCACGTGAGGCACGTATGCACCGCCGAGACGGACCGCAGTGATGAGTGCTATCGCTGCGGTCAGCCCGGTCACAAAGCTGGACAGTGTGGGAATCCGCCCCACTGCAACCTCTGCGCCGCCCTGAAAAAGCCCGCAGACCACAGGGCGGGCAGCAAGGGCTGCACCGGGTCCCGCCCCTCGAAGGGCAGAAACCGAGTCGGCGCCCCAAGGACCAGGGTGCAGCCCGCAGCTCCAGCTCCGGCTCCCCCTGCAGCCACACGCAGGGAAGAGGAGGCGATGGAGGCTTAAATGCCTCGATTCCGCCTCCTACAGCCGAACATCAACCACTGCGCCGCCGCTCAAGATCTCCTTCTTCAGTCGGTCGCGTAGTGGATGATCGATGTCGCCGTGGTGGCCGAGCCCTATTTCGTCCCGGACAGCTGGTTCGGGGCCTCTGATGGCTCGGTCGCCGTTGTGTCCTCTGGGATGAACGTACCGCCCCCTTCGATCATCGGGAGGGGCTCGGGGTACGTGGCAGTCCTTTGGGGAGAGATCCTACTAATCTCCGTGTATTTCTCCCCAAACCGAAGTCTCGCCGAGTTCGAACAATTGGTCGACGGGGTCGGGCACATACTAACATCTCGTGCCCGACCCAGAGAAGTGCTGGTTGCGGGGGATTTTAACGCAAAGTCCCAACTGTGGGGCTCCCCCGCAACGAATCGTCGTGGCGAGATTTTGGAGTCGTGGGCAGCGTCGGCCGGCCTGGTTCTGCTGAACAGGGGGTCGGCCCATACCTGCGTGCGCCAACAGGGGGGGTCCATCGTAGACTTGACGTTTGCGACCCCCTGCCTCGCGCGCACTGTCCGCGACTGGACTGTCCTGGAGTCGGTGGAGACACTATCAGATCACCGGTATGTCCGGTTCGATCTCTCCACCGCTCCTAATGTTACTGGGGTCCGTCCCAGAGGACACAACAATGGGTCCTCCCCGAGGTGGTGCCTCAAGAGGTTAGACAAAGAGTTGCTGATGGAAGCCTCCATCGTCCAGGTCCGGCCTAATTTTCCTGCCGGGCCTGTGGAGATCGATCAAGTGGCGGAGTGGTTCCGGGGCGCAATGACGGCAGTTTGCGATTCCGCAATGCCCCGGGCCCAGCCAAAATCTCCTAGGCGTCAGGTGTACTGGTGGTCCGTAGAGATCGCCGAGCAGCGAAGGAGCTGCGTAGCGGCGAGGCGCCGGTATACCAGGTTCCGAAGAAGTCGGAACCGCGACGCCGACGTGGAGGCACAGCTGTACGCTGCGTATAGAGCGTGTAAGAAGAGGCTGCAGCTGTCCATCAGCGATGCCAAGGCCAGAGCCAGAGCGGAGTTGCTCGAGACTCTGAACGCAGACCCGTGGGGGCGCCCTTACAAAATGGTGATGGGCAAACTCCGCCCATGGGCGCCCCCTCTCACAGAGAGTCTCGAGCCTCGGTTGCTTGAGAGTGTCGTGTCGGCCCTGTTTCCTCGCAGGGCCGAGCAGCAGCCGCCGGCAATGGTTTCCCGCTCGAGAGGAGCGGGTCCTGATTGTCCTCCGCCGGCGGTGACGGAGGCCGAGTTGCGTGCGGCTGCTCTCAAGCTCCGGCTGAATAAGGCTCCGGGCCCGGACGGCGTTCCGGGCCGGGCTTTGGCCTTGTCTCTTGAGGTCCTCGGGGAGAATTACCGAAAGCTGCTGGACGCCTGTCTGGAGGCAAGTCGGTTCCCAAAGTCGTGGAAAGTGGGAAAACTTGTCCTCCTGAGGAAGGACGGGCGGCCAGCAGAGTCTCAGTCTCAGCACTTCTCTGGGTCGGGCACGAGATGTTAGTATGTGCCCGACCCCGTCGACCAATTGTTCGAACTCGGCGAGACTTCGGTTTGGGGAGAAATACACGGAGATTAGTAGGATCTCTCCCCAAAGGACTGCCACGTACCCCGAGCCCCTCCCGATGATCGAAGGGGGCGGTACGTTCATCCCAGAGGACACAACGGCGACCGAGCCATCAGAGGCCCCGAACCAGCTGTCCGGGACGAAATAGGGCTCGGCCACCACGGCGACATCGATCATCCACTACGCGACCGACTGAAGAAGGAGATCTTGAGCGGCGGCGCAGTGGTTGATGTTCGCCTGTAGGAGGCGGAATCGAGGCATTTAAGCCTCCATCGCCTCCTCTTCCCTGCGTGTGGCTGCAGGGGGAGCCGGAGCTGGAGCTGCGGGCTGCACCCTGGTCCTTGGGGCGCCGACTCGGTTTCTGCCCTTCGAGGGGCGGGACCCGGTGCAGCCCTTGCTGCCCGCCCTGTGGTCTGCGGGCTTTTTCAGGGCGGCGCAGAGGTTGCAGTGGGGCGGATTCCCACACTGTCCAGCTTTGTGACCGGGCTGACCGCAGCGATAGCACTCATCACTGCGGTCCGTCTCGGCGGTGCATACGTGCCTCACGTGCCCGGCTAGAAGGCACCTGTAGCACCGTTGGGGTCTTGGGTCCAAGAGTTGGACTCCGACCGAGACGAACCCGACCAGCAGGCGTCCGGCAACTACCTTTTTTGCCGCGGCGGTGGGGCACCTGACCCAGGTGGTGCCCGTTCCCGCCGCGGAGAACTTTAGCTCCCCAATCTTAATTGCTTGAGGAGAACAGGCCCCGGCCTTTGCGACCGCCTCGGTGACCTCCTCAGGGGTGACGGAGTCGTCGAGCCCCGTCAGCCTCAACTCCGCGCACTTTACGGGCCTGGATACCCTGACCAGGTCCTTGTCCAGGACCCCTTGGAGTTTTGCCGCCAGGGCATCTGCCCTGTCGGCGCTGGCGGCCCCCGGAAGCTCCAGTAGCCTCCCGCCGGTGGCAGTGTGGCGCACACGAACGCCCTGCGCTCCGAAGTCCTCGGTGGCCAGCTTGGTCTTGGCCACCCGGAGCACGTCAGCGAACGTGACGCCCTTCTCCTGCCCCTCCGGCGATATGGAGAGGACTACGGCTGACGTCCGAGGCGGTCGCAACCTTTGCACACCTCCGACATCGGTCCCTCGTCCCCACTGGGGACAACTGACGAGGGGAAATTTTTATTTTTATTTGGGTTCAAATTCATTTGGTTCCCACGAGTCCCGGGTTTTTGACGCTGCGCCGCCGCAGTGACCCGGTTGCGACGGCGCCCCTACTACGCCTGGGGGGACAGGACTTCCCCCAGGGTTGGCCGCTAGTGACTGATCAACCCGCCAGCCGCTCTCTCGAGCATCCCGACGCCGCGCGAGGCCCATGTGGGCGCCCCAACGCCGGGAATTGGGGATTTTTTATAGAGGTTATCTCCTCACGGTCCGGGCGGCTAAGCCAAGACCCTCGCCCCTGTCTGGAGCCGCTAGACTTGACAACGACACTCCAGAACAGGATTACGAGTTAGACGGTGGCAGTGCAGGTTCTCTGCACCACCAGCCCAGCCACACAATTGAGGTGCTCCAGGCCCGACCAAGTCCCCATCCCGCACCCCGTCTGACAGAACAGACGGGCCAGGAGGGGTCACGTCGAGGCAATTAGTTTCACGGCCGATCGCTCGACCGCTACTCACAGGGTGGGCCACGTGAAGGCTGAAGTCCAGAACCGCTTGCTAAGCCACGTGAAGGCAGAAGTCCAGAACCGCTTGCCAAGCCCCTTTGTCACCGACCATGGAACTGACCAAGGCCGGCAAGGACAGGGCACACCCCACCGCTGCGACGAGACAACGGCGCTCTTCAGCCCAGGCTGGGCACTCCACTAGGGTATGCTGCACCGTGTCGTCGTCACAGCCGCAATGATGGCACTCGGTCGTTGGCTCCCTACCGGCGATCCGGTGCAGGTAATGGCCGAAACACCCATGGCCGGTTAGCACCTGCACCATGCGGTAGGTCAACGACGCCGATCTGTCCGTCCACTCCCGTAGGACCGGACGGACCGCCTCGGCAGTCCAGCGGCCGGCACTTGGTTCCGCCAGCCGCTCTCGCCACTTGTCCAGTACGGACTGCCAGGCTTGGAGTTTCCGCACTCTCACCTCCCTGGGAGGAGGGTCTTCGTTCCTTTGGCGGAGGGCCGCGCGCCAGTGGTATATGGACGCTTGCGCCTCCGCCTCAAGATCCCAGGGGGGACTTCCTGCTAGGACGCAGGCCGCCTCGTACGATACCGTGCGGTATCCGCGTATAACCCCGACGGCCATTGCCCTCTGAGCTCTTCTCAGAGGGGTGAAGATTCGGGCCGTCAGGGCTCCCGCCCACACGGGCGCTCCATACAGTGCTATGGAGCGCACCACGCCAAGGTAGAGGCGACGGCGTCCTTCCAACGGCCCCCCGACGTTCGGCATTACTCGCCGTAGCGCATTCGCAGTTCTTACGAGTCGGGGGGCGAGCAGCTTGAAGTGCTCGCGGAAACTCCATCGGCTATCGAGGGTGAGCCCAAGGTACTTGATATGGGACTCCACCCCGATACGAGTGCCACCAATCACGATATGGGACCCGGCCGGTGGCGCGCGCCGAGGGCCATGGAAGCAGACCGCCTCGGACTTATGCAGCGCCACCTCGAGTCCCAGTTGCCTTATCCGTCTCACCACCTGCCACACCGAAATGGTGGCGAGACGGGATGCCTCCCTGAATGAGCTCCCTCGGGCGGTGACCAGCGTGTCATCAGCGTAACATGTTACGCCTGCGCCCGCCAGGAGCCTCACTCTCAGCACCCAGTCGTAGCCAACGTTCCAGAGCAAGGGGCCCAGAACTGACCCCTGAGGAACGCCGCACGACATCTCCCACAGGTGCTGTCGGCCATCACGCCCAACACACGTGATAGTCCTCTCGCTGAGGTAATTTCCGATCAGCCTGCTCAGGTATTGAGGCACTCCGTGGTATCGGAGCGCCTCCCTGATGCAGGCCCAGGGCAAGGTGTTAAACGCGTTGGCTATGTCCAACGACACTGCCAGCAACACCTCACCCCGTGCCACCGCCTCCTCCGAAAGGGCCTTGACGCGAAGGACCGCGTCCACGGTCGATCGCCCCCCCCGGAACCCGTACTGCAAGGGTGACAGATCGGGCCCGACACGCGAGAGGTGCCCGACGAGGCGACCCGCTAGTACACGCTCAAAGAGCTTTCCCGCCTCGTCAAGCAAAACTATTGGGCGATACGCCGAGGGAGACTCTGCTGGCCGCCCGTCCTTCCTCAGGAGGACAAGTTTTCCCACTTTCCACGACTTTGGGAACCGACTTGCCTCCAGACAGGCGTCCAGCAGCTTTCGGTAATTCTCCCCGAGGACCTCAAGAGACAAGGCCAAAGCCCGGCCCGGAACGCCGTCCGGGCCCGGAGCCTTATTCAGCCGGAGCTTGAGCCTGGTGCGGTATCCACGTATCACCCCGACGGCCATCACCCGCTGCGATCGTTTTCTTCCTAGGTTAGGTTAGGTTAGGTTAGGTTAGGTTAGGTTAGGTTAGGTTAGGTTAGGTTAGGTTAGGTTAGGTTAGGTTAGGTTAGGTTAGGTTAGGTTTTTTTTTTTTTTTTTTTTTTTTTTTTTTTTTTTTTTTTTTCTGCAACACCTCCAACATGATCGGAGCCCTTAACTACTTATCTGTATCTTTCATTCTGTTCTCGCTTTTATCCGGATATCTCTATCATGCCTCATACTAGTTTCTTTCTGTCACACGTCCTCCCATACTTGTTTGTGTAGGGTTGCCCTATCTATGCTTTTTTTTTTTTTTTTGTTTATTATTTTTATTTATTTATTCGTATTATTATCTTAACATTATACTTATTACTATATATTACATACTTTCAAGTGAATATATTTTACCTTTATACATTATTTGAATGATGTTAGCAATATCATTTATTATATCGCTACATCATTCCTTTACTAGCTCTTATTTCTAATTCTAACCTTATTTATAATTTTGTAACATATATCTAAAATCTTACTGCTATATTTGGACAACACTATTTCTTTTAAAGTACCTAATTCTAATTCAAAACCTAAATAATTTTCTATTTCTAATCGTTCCAGGGAGAACGTTGGGCAGCTCAGAATCAGGTGGGGTACCGTCTCCAGGGCCGCCGGGTCGCAAATGCACGATGGGCTCTCCTTGCACCGAAAACGATGCAAGTATTCCGAGAACCCACCGTGCCCCGTCATTAATTGTGTCATCGCTGCAGATGGCCCTAACCCCCCCATAACTAACCTATAAGCAGCTGACGCCTCCGGGAAAAACAGTTTGGTCACCGAAGCAGTGTCCCCCGCAACATACCTCCGGTTCCACTCGTCAAGCGACCCCAAGCGGATCGATCTCTTGACGAAGGACACCGGACACCGGTCGTAGTGGGGACGGCCTTTATACTTGAGCGCAGCCTCCTTTGCTAAATGGTCAGCCCTTTCGTTGCCCTCCAGTCCTGCGTGGGCCTTTACCCAGTACAAAGAAATTTCTTTGCCCAGGAGAGACGAAGTTCTCAAATTCGCCCGCGCTTCTACGGCTAAGGGATGGAGGGCACCAGCCCCAGTCACTGTCTGCAGGGCCGCCATGGAGTCGCTGAAGATAGCGTAAGACCCCTTTTTTTGCTCGATGACCACCTCTGTGGCCCTTCTTAATGCCAGCAGCTCAGCCTGATATACAGTGCAGAAAGACGGCAGACCAAGCTTCACGGCCCTGGTCTCAACCCCACCACTCCAGATGGAGAGTGCGGCACCAACTCTGCCGTTGATCTTGCTGCCATCCGTGTAGATCTGCAGCTCTGAACTGCTAGCGTCCTCCACCTGCTCTTGGCTCACCAGGCATCGGAAACTTAATTCCACTCTGTGAGCCGGATGTGGAGCCTCGATTGCTGGGAACATACGTTCCACCTCTCTGTCACCCAACCCTGGCACAGGCAAGCCCCTCCTGGCCCAATAAAGTGAGCCAGCCTCGTGGACCCTAAGATCCAGAGGGAGAAGCCCAGCCAGCACCAGAGCGGAGTTCAGCGAAACCGTACGATAGGCTCGACACATCTTTTGGGCGAAGGCTCTCTGAAGGGCATCCAACAGCTTCCTGATCCCCAGTTTAGCGGCCGCAGGCGCCCATGCGCCAGCCGCGTACAGGACAATCGGTTCCACCACAGCCACATAGATCGTCCTAATTACCTCTGGATTCAGCCCCCACCCGACTCTCGCCGCTCTTGCAAGCCTCTTATAAACACCTGCAGCTTTCCGGCACACATCTGCAACATGATCGTTAAAAGTCAATTTGTCGTCTATGGTCAGCCCTAGTAGTTTGATGTTTCGCTGCACACGAACGCCGATCCCCCCCATACTCAAGCGCGGAGTGTCGTACTTAAGCTTCCTGGTCAGCACCACAGCGCTTGTTTTGTGTGGCGCGAACCGGAGCCTATTCCCAACACCCCACGCCTGAACATGGTCGAGAGCGGCATTCGCACGCAACTCCACCTCAGTGGCCGTACTGCCGTCAAAGACCAAGACGACATCGTCAGCGAACGCCTGTGCATAGTGTTTCATTACTTCCATGTCCCTAAGCAATGGGTCGAGCAAGACATTCCACAGCAGTGGTCCCCCTATGGAACCCTGTACACATCCCTTCTGTGCCGCAATCACGTGCTCTGCTCCCGAGTATCTCACTCTTACCACTCTCCCCCCAAGATAACTGTCCATGACCCTCCTCAGGTTCAATGGACAGCCCTCCTCTGCCAACCTCAATCTTATTGCAGGCCACCATGCATTGTCAAACGCTCCTTCTATGTCTAAAGAGACCATCACTACCAGTCTTTTCTGTTCGAGCTTTGCCCTGATGTGCTGTAAAAGGGCACACAGGGCGTCCTCGGTGCTGCGTTGTGGCATAAACCCGAACTGCTTCTTGCTGATCTTTGGCAAAACATAGAAACGGAGACGATTCATTATAAGTTTCTCGAAAATTTTGCCAAGGACCGGCAACAAGCCTATTGGTCTATAAGACCTCGGGCTCGTGTAGTCATCTTTGTTTGGCTTTCTCAGCATGATGGCCGTAGCCTCCTTCCATGTCTTGGGGAAGTAATGGCAAGCGAGACACCTGTTATACAGACTGAGGAACAGCTCGGGATCATCATTGATTGCTTCGGCACAGATATCCGCCGTAAATCCATCGTGTCCCGGTGCTTTCTTAGGGTTGAAAGTTGCGATCGCAGACTGTAGTTCAAATAGGGTGAATGGTGGGTCATCTGGGACGGCTTCATTCTCGGCATTTGTCTCTTCGGCTCTCTTCCTGATGAGGGAGTGCTGTGGGGTATCTTCATCGTGTGAGTCAGGTGGATAAAAGGTTTCAGCCAGTAGTTTGGCTGATTCAGCTGCTCCTAAAAACTTTCCTCCTTTTTCCAGTGGCAAATCCTCCTCTCTACTTCCCGTCCTTCCTATTACTCGGTATATGCCTTCCCACAGCCCCTCTCTATCCTGCCTCTGACAAAACTCTTTCCAACTATCCGTCTGGGCCTTCACTACTGCCAGCTCATATGCATTTTTATGTTCCAGGTACTCTGCCACTACAGCCGACCTCCGGACCTGGGCAGCCGATCGGATTCGCCGCTTCCTGGTGGCGACGCCTCTCTTCATGGCAGCAAGCTCCTTAGTCCACCACGATAAGGTAAGTGTCTCCCTGTTTCGCATTTTTGGCATGGACTCTACGCATGCTTCGTATATTGCTGTTTGCATGTCACTGATTACATCGTCTATTTCGTCCTGCGTGGCGATCTGTTCGATGCTTTGAATCGTTAATCCACTCTGTCTTTTTAGCTGGTGGAATTTCTCATGAAATTCCACCCAACTAGCCTTACGAGTGTTGAACACTCTTGTAGTACGAACGACGTCAAAGCCCTTTGATTTCCGCAGGGAGACACTGAAAACGATGGCATTGTGGTCAGAGCTTGTGAGGCTTTCATCTATTTTCCAGTCTTCCACCAGGTCTAGCATCTCGTTCGACCCCACCGTGATATCTACGTGGCTGCAGTAACGTTTCCCGCCTCGCACTGTGTCGAATGTTGGCACCTGTCCCTTGTTCAATATATGAAGACCCTCTTCTTCTATAAGACCCACCATTTCTTCCCCCCGGGAGTCAGTCTGTGAGCTCCCCCACCACATGCTCTTTGCGTTACTGTCTCCTCCCAGTATTAACATCATATTTGCCATTTTCCTGCGTATCTTTTGAAGGTGTTCCAAGTATGGCGCCAGAGGTTGGTCTGGTTCGAAGTAAAACGAAACTAAGGCCAGCGTCCAGTCCCGGGTACGGGCTATCACGACGACAATGTTCCCAGTGGTGAGATCGGGACACTGTGTGATGACCATGTTTGGATCGAAGATCACCACTGCGGCCTTCACGATCTCTCCTCTAATAGTCTGATAGACCCTTGTCCCACTGTACTGTCTCACCTTTCCAACCCCGCCCACGTATGGCTCTTGAATGAGTGCAATGGCGGCTTTACTATTCTTTGCCTCTATCAGAAGCTCCTCGGTAGCGAGCTTCTTCCTCTGCAGATTGGCTTGGAACACCTTGTAGGGGAGCCTGACTGCCTCGACCACCTTAGCAATAGGCGACTGCCGACCGCGCAAGGTTGTCCCATCTTCTGCGCACCGGGCACTCCTCGCTAAAAGCGTTATGTTGAGTCGATGCTCTCTCCTCCCTTGCGCAGTTCCTGCAACAGGGGGCCTCCCCCAGTTTCCAGTCTGGGCAGTCTACCTTCATATGCGCCCCCCCGCAATGGCTACATACATCGGCCTGCTCTTTGCAGAATTTTCTGCTGTGCCCGTAGCCGAGGCAGCGTGAGCATTGGACCAGCGGGGACTGATCAACCACCCGTATCTGCTGAAGGTCAATGCGAACCCTACCCGCCTCTGTGGCTCTGCCCCACACAGTTGGACTCACCTCGATGATAACGTGAGCCATGTGGGGATTTCGGGTTTTCCTTCTGAACCTGAATACGATGTCATTGTCGCTCCCCTTCAGGTGGCTGAACAGCTCGGGATTCTGTTTCCTGAGAGCTTTTTCAATGTCCTCATCACTGTGCGCGGAAATGACGTCCCTCAGACACAGCAACGGATTTTTATTCTTTATTTCCTCCACTTTTAAGTGCTCTCCAGCCTTTTCCAATCTCTCTTTAATCTTATCCTTATCTTCTTTGCTCTCACATCCCATGATAATTTTCCTGTCCTTGCCCTTCCGTATTCTTTCAACCCTAACCCATCCTTCCTTGGCATCAACCGCATTCCTTATCCTACTTAGAACCTCCTCTCCTGTGTCAGTGTCATTCTGTGACGTCACCACTATTGAGTGGAGCGCCCTTTGTCTATGTCGAGATCCAGGTATGCCTTGTTTTGTCCTGTCAGCATATGTCTGAGGCTGAGATCGTGATTCTATGGCGTTTTTCAGATCGTCTATTTTCCTGCCATTATCCACCAGCAACCTAAGATGTTCTTCTAGCTTGCTGTACAGCTGATCACTACATCCCCCCTCCACACCAGATAGTCCCCTCCCCCCAAGCAAACCCTCCCTTAATAGCTTATTTTCGTTGTCCATCCTAATCATTATTTGCATCAAAGTTTCAACTCCTTGTAGTACTACACCTTTTGTTTCAGCTTTCATGTTTTTAAGATCGTTGACACTCTTTTTTACATTGTTTGAAATCTTTATAGCTTCTGTTATATTGTCGGTAGCTAAGGGTGCAGTCTCTAATGGTATTTTTGTTTCTGTTTCAGGTCTACTGGCGTTCGGTTTGGCGGTTGCAGCAGAAGACGAGGATGCGGCGGAAGCCGCTGCAATCCGGGCCTCACACTCCCCGACGCTGCGACGTACTGTGGATGCCTGGCTCGACCCACGAGCTACCACGCGCCTGCCCACCGCGTCTGGACTAGCACGCTTCACCGGTGGTGTTCTATGTCCGAACATGTTTGGATAGGTGAGTCAATGTAAATGAAAATAATTGTATAACACAAATACAAGTCAAAGATAAAACAAAATAACAAATACACGGTATGTATAAATAAAGAAAACTAAATATTTAATTACAAATAAACAATTTTTTTTTTTTTTTTTTTTTTTTTTTTTTTCCCAATATACCTGTTAAAATATATCACAAATTGTTCGCGCCAAAAAGTTACAGATAGTGTCGAAAACTACAGGTCTATACGTTATTCTGTTACAGAGATACACCAGATTTAGTATTTCCAATATGGCGTCCAAAATGGCCGCCGAATCCGATATCCGTCAAATTCAACCGAACACTATCGTGTTTGGGCTCATTCGAACGGTCTCTGGCTGCCTTTACACAATATAAACTTATCTATGCTATAATCTATGATAATAACTGCAATTCCAATTAAATAATTACAAATGATTATATAAAATTATGATCCTGATATCTTATGTCAAAACCACCGAGTTTTGGTAGATCAACCCTTTTGGTAATGCAAGAAGACAGCATCGGAATACTGTCAAAAGAAACCGTGAACTTCTAGTCCTTATAATAACAAAGTTATGCACATTAATTGAAATTCAAAATGGCGGACAAATATTCCACCAATTGTACAAAAACGCTCCCCCTGGACCGAAACAGCCCGTGTTTGGTATTGTTCGAATGCAAATTTTAAGTTAAACACAAATGTACAAAATACAATAATTTTAGAACTACCCTAAGTCTTAAAAAATACAAATTCACAATAATTACTTAAAAAATTGTTAAAATAATACTAAAACTAAACTTTTTTACAATTGAAATGTGTATTAAGGGTAAATTGACTAGGGGCTTTCTTTTCCTATTATCAAATGTAAGTCAACACAACTATTTCTGTTTTCGGGTCTACCCGCAAAATTTTATATTTGTTGCTGTTACTTCAATTTTTATGCTAGAACCAAAATTTTTAATACAACAGATGCAGCTTGTTAAGGTCTACTTAATGAACATAAAATATAAGTATGTTGTCGATCTAGATCATAAGTTACATCAATTTGAAATTTGTAATTTTGTCTTGATTTTCTACTAACTTGTGTAGCTCCTTGAGATGGCGTTCGATTTTGTCCGTTGATATGTCCTTCTCTTCCTCTCAATACGGGCTATGATTGAGCGTGGTTTTCAGAATCGCTAGACAACTGGAACGATTTATGTAATTTTGAAGTCAGATGATTTTTTGTATTTTCCAAGAATTTTCGAAGCACAAAATGTTAAAATTTAATCCAACGTAAAGATCAGCAATTATCACTATTTATCACTGTTTAAAAAGTTGGGGTCGTCGATCTTGTTTCCGAGCGAAACGACTTCATAAACTGAATTTTAAAAATAAAATTTGGTTTTTAATGCGTAAAAAATATTAAACTTTTGACGATTATAATGAATTTATCACTATTCTGTAGCACTTTTTAGCGCGCACACAACGATGTATCACACATATATAAACACTCAATACACTAATTTTAAGAAATTTTTTAAAGCGGAGCAATTTACATAGTGACCGCTACGAGTGAACTTTAAAGTGCGAATGGTTAGGTTAGGTTAGGTTAGGTTAGGTTAGGTTAGGTTAGGTTAGGTTAGGTTAGGTTAGGTTAGGTTAGGTTAGGTTAGGTTAGGTTAGGTTAGGTTAGGTTAGGTTAGGTTAGGTTAGGTTAGGTTAGGTTAGGTTAGGTTAGGTTAGGTTAGGTTAGGTTAGGTTAGGTTAGGTTTTTTTTTTTTTTTTATAATTTAGTCCCTCCAACCTTGAAGAGGAGGGAGGGATACCCACTA
The DNA here is from genome assembly GCA_030578115.1 of Leucoptera coffeella. Lineage (NCBI taxonomy): Eukaryota > Metazoa > Arthropoda > Insecta > Lepidoptera > Lyonetiidae > Leucoptera > Leucoptera coffeella. Next base: position 17,254 of record JAMBLF010001133.1, on the reverse strand, counting down.
ACACAGACCGTGTTGTCCGTGGTCCTACCTGTCCTTCTGTTATTAAAATCTCACATACAGTATTATTGCAGCCTACATACATGAGGCTATTTTATAATATATACATTTATTTAAAATTCTGGATGACAATATATATATATAAATAAAGTTCTTTTTTTTTTTTTTTTTTTTTTTTTTTTTTTTTTTTCTTTATTATTATTCATTTCTCTTATCAATTTATTATTTTATTTTTTTTTTATTTTGTTTCATTTTTATTCTTTTTTTTTTTTTTTTTTTTTTTTTATGATTATTATTAATATTACAAATCATTCTCATTCCACTTGTGCTACTAATTAATCTATTTATTTCATTTATATACACTAATAGAATTATTTAGTATTTCATTATTACTTCATAATTACCATATTTTTACTTCCCAATCATACATTTCCATATCATAATATTATCTTTCTTTAAACATATTTGTACAAGTAAGTATAATCAATAATTGTCATACATATTAATCATTTTCCATTTGATTTTATTTAAATACATCATAAAATATAATATTCACTAAATTAAAAATAACAATAACTACATTATAAAAACAATTAAAATAATTTAAAAATAACAACAATAATATTACAAACAATAATTATATTCATTAACATTCATTAAACAATTATAAATAACATTTCCAATTTTTAAAACTATTTACATTATACTATTTACTTTATACTCATACATATTAATCATTTTACATTCTATTTTATTTTAATTAATCATAAAATACAATTATCACTAAAATAACAACAATTACATTATAAAACAATTAAAATAATTTAAAAATAACAATAATAATATTACAAACAATAATTATATTCATTAACATCCATTAAACAATTATAAATAACATTTCCAATTTTTAAAACTATTTACATTATACTATTTACTTTATACTCATACATATTAATCCTTTTACATTCTATTTTATTTTAATTCATCATAAAATACAATAATCACTAAAATAACAACAATAACATTATAAAAACAATTAAAATAATTCAAAAATAACAATAATAACATTACAAACAATAATTATATTCATTCACATTCATTAAACAATAATAAATAACATTTCCAATTTTTAAAACTATTTACATTATACTATTTACAATATACTCATACATATTAATCATTTTACATTCTATTTCATTTAATACATCATAAAACACAATATTCACTAAATTAACAATAATAACATTATAAAACAATTAAAAATACCAATAATAACATTACAAACAATAATTATATTCATTAAAATTCATAAAACAATAATAGATAACATTTCCAATTTACAAATATTCATTAAGCAAGCTGGTTCTAGAAATCAGCAACAGATGTCGCAGCACGCTCAAAAGATTGGCTCAAAAGATCGCCCTACGTCTCTCACCGTCCTGCCACGGACCAATGGGAAACGAAGGAACTACACCGTCTCCTCAGTTAGCCAGAGCCCGCTCCGGCGTGTGGACGTGGGGTCACGCCCAAGTTTCCCTTTTTTCTTACTATCGCGTGTGTATATTCCTTATAATTTATGATTAAATACCAATGCGTATATCTCAGGCCCCGTTGCAACCCATACCGCAGAACCTAAAACACGGTCCTAACGTGTTTCGGTAACGATTAATGAGTGGATATGTGAATCATCGTGATTTAAAAGTGCGCTTATCTTAATTTGTATTTTATGTTATTTAATATATATTGTCCTTTTCTTATCCTTTTTCAATGTCATATTATATGTAGTTTATCAAGCCCTATCTTACAATATCAAAATCTTATCCCAATTATATTTCATTAATTAATTATTTCAATTTTTCATACTTTTACTATAATGTCAATTTATATCATTTCCTTAACTTATATATTAAATTTTTTACTTGAATCCACATTTATACTCTGCACTTCACTGGTTTTAATCTATGTCATATGTTAAAATGCCCTAATTTACGAGATTTAGCCATAATAAGTGCATGTACCTTTTGTAAATGCATACATGTACTTACGTTATAACAGATTTCTACTAACGCTTATTTAAAATTGCTACCCACCATTTTATATATCTATTATTAAGAATCATTATATCATTCTATATGTCTATCAATTCGATTTCAATATTATGTCATTATCTTATAGTGTAATGTCCCATTATCATCTTACTTCAGTTACTATATTATTTAATATTATTTATTACATATTTTAATTATTGTATCATTGTATATATTCCCTATCATGAGTTTTATGTCATTGATCAATTAATAATTATTTAATACATATTATATTTAAATACTATACCTATACTATATATATAATTACAATTTCCATGTCTTCCCAATTATTATTATTATTAGCTATTTATATGCATATATATTTTAACCCTAACTAAACTATGTAGGTATGCTCCTCGATGGGAGTCAAGTTTGACTCCGCCGTATGCCTTTTTTCACAGCAATGATCCACCATCACCAGATCCAGTCCTACGATCATACTACATACATACATACATGCGTACTCAACTTTCATACTACTCATCATAATTCAAAATAGTTTCTTCTTACACTTCATTTATCTATCTACCCCATATCGTTTTACTTCCATTCGCCTTCCATCCATATTTACACCTTGCCTGTGCTTTGTCTCGTTTTTGCCTTCAACCTACAACATTCAGCATCTCTCTCTATCTTTTTTACCTGCGTCGACCCTATTTGATGTATTTGCGCATCGGTCGCCGCTCGGCGGGAGGCTTCAAGCCCGTTCGCCCGCACGGTGCGACAGGCGCTTTTGGGGTGTCTCGCTCTCCATGGGAAACTTCATTGGCTGTGCACATGATTCATCACACCATGAAGGTTCTAAGTACAATACATTTAGAACCACAAATAGTGTCTACCCGTAAATTGGTTAGGTTAGGTTAGGTTAGGTTAGGTTAGGTTAGGTTAGGTTAGGTTAGGTTAGGTTAGGTTAGGTTAGGTTAGGTTAGGTTAGGTTAGGTTAGGTTAGGTTAGGTTAGGTTAGGTTAGGTTAGGTTAGGTTAGGTTAGGTTAGGTTTTTTTTTTTTTTTTTTTTTTTTTTTTATCGTGTACCTCCAACATAATCGGAGATTTTGTGTACCTATTTCCATTCATACCGTTCCCGCTTTAATGCCTCTCGTACTTTCATGCTACATACTTTTTCTTTCTTACATACTTCTTCTTACTTACTATTGCGGTCTTAGAGGACCGCCTAACTCAGGTCTGTTGGTGTTTTTTACATTTATTGATTCTTGTATTGCATAATTGCTATTACATCGTTATTAACATACATATCCTTATCGTTGATTGAAGTCAATATGATTTATCATATTGTTTAATCATACATTATGTACTATTTCTCTTGACTACCTTTTTAACTATTTTTAAACAATACTTTAAGAAATCATCACGTTGTTTTCCTTCCATTATTGTTGATATAATACTTACGTCTAATTTTACACCTAAACTATGTTCTAATTCATATCTATCTACTCCAAACTCGGGGCATTCTAAAATTAAATGCTGGACCGTTTCGTCGATCCCTGGATCACAAACACATGACGCACTATCTTTACACTTAAACCTATTTAAATATTGTGAAAACCCCCCATGCCCCGTCATCAGCTGTGTCAAGAGGCCGGTTGGTTCCATCCTGCGTACAACCCTATAGGCTGCCACTGCATCCGGGAAGAACATCTTGGTACCTGAGCCAGCCCCTGTGCTATCATATATCTCTCGCCATTCGACGAGAGAGCCCGCCCTTATGCTATGCCTCAGATAAGATAACGGCATGAGGTCATAATCATGCTGCCTCTTGGACTTTAGTGCTGCCTCCTTCGCTAGGAAGTCGGCCCTCTCATTCTCCTCAAGACCCGCATGCGCCTTGACCCAGAACAGTCGCAAGGCTTTACCCTGAAGCATGGCGGACCTGAAGTCCGACCTTGCTTGCACCGCCAGAGGATGAGGGCACTCGACACCGACCACAGCCTGGAGCGCCGCCATGGAGTCGCTGTACACTCCAACCGAGGTGGCGTCCCCCCGCATCACCCAGTCGGCGGCACGGGAGATCGCCAACAACTCCGCCTGGAAAACGGTGCAATATGACGGCAGACTGAGCTTATAGGATTTGGTCTCAACGCCTCTCTCCCAGATGGAGAGAGCCGCACCAACCTTGCCCCCTATTTTACTGCCGTCAGTGAAGATGCGGGCACCGAAGTCCCCACTCCCGTCCATAGACTCCCTGTCTCTCAGCAGCTCCATCCCCAGCTCGACACACTCGGCCGGATGCGGCATCTGTCTCCACGGAACCACCCTTTCGACCTCCCTGCCTGCAAGCTCCACGGGGCCGACCCCTCTCTTCGCACCGTACAGCTCGGCCGCCTCGCGTATCCGGACATCCAACGGGAGAATTCCCGCGAGAACGAGAGCCGACGCCAGGGAGACCGTACGGTAAGCCCTACAGATTTTCTGAGCGAAGCCCCTCTGTACCGATTGCAATTTTTTGATAACACATTTTTTATTTACAGCTGGAGCCCAGGCACCAGATGCATACAAGGCTATAGGCTCCACAGCAGCGGTGTAAATGAGCCTGATTACCTCCGGATTGAGACCCCAACTTACCTTTGCAGCCCGCTCAAGCTGTTTATAGATACTTACCATCCTCTCGCAGACATATGCAGCGTGCCCATTGAAGGTAAGTCCATCGTCGATCGTGAGTCCCAGCACCTTGATTGCTCGTGATGTGCCGATGGGAACCCCCGCCATGCTCAGACGAGGAGTGTGGTACCTAAGTTTATTCGTGATATTCATAGCGAACATTTTATGCGGAGCAAACTTTAACTTATTCAGCACACCCCACGCCTGAACACGACCAAGCGCCACATCAGCAACCCGCTCAATCTCCTGGCCCGTGTCAGCGCTAAACACCAATACGACATCATCTGCATATGCCTGACAATACACCCCAGTTTTTTCCAGGTCATTGAGCAGCGGATCCAGCAGAAGATTCCACAGCAATGGACCACCGATGGATCCCTGCACGCAGCCCCTGCTCGTCCTCCTTGTGCATTCCCTGCCAGCAAACCTTACCGTCACGCGCCTATTGCTCAGGTAACTATCCATTACTCTCCTCAGGTTCACCGGGCACTTCTCCTCCGCTAATCTTACCTTTATAGCTGGCCACCAGGCACCGTCAAACGCTCCCTCTATGTCAAGAGAGACGACCGTAATGAGCTTCTTCTCTTTTAATTTACCTCGAATGTGCTGCAAGAGGTCGTAAAGAGAGTCTTCTGTGCTCTTCTGTGGCATAAAACCATACTGGCGGGGATTAAACCTGGGTAATAAATGAAATTTGAGTCGCGCTACTATCATTTTCTCGTAGATCTTTCCTATCACCGGTAGAAGTCCAATAGGTCTGTAGCTTTTCGGGGATCTATAGTCAATTTTTCCCGGCTTTCGTAGAACCACCACGGTTGCTTCTTTCCACAGGTCAGGAAAATGAGATAACTCAAGACACTTGTTGAGCAGGGCAAGGAAAAACTCTGGATCGCTATCCATTGTTCTTGAGCATATTTCGGGAGTGATTCCATCCGCACCGGGAGCCTTCTTAGGATTAAATGACCTCACAGCCCTGTTCAGCTCTGACAATGTGAATGGAGGATCACAAATCTCAGTTTGTCTTTCACCATTCACCGTCCTCGCCAATTGTCTGATGTGAGTATGCTGTATGGTGTCACTCACCTCGTCGTCCCCCGGATAGAAAGTCTCTGCCAACAACTCCACCGACTCCTCTGCTCCCAACACAATTCCCTCCTTCTTTAGCATAAGATCCTCCTCCCTTTTCCTTGTTCTCCCTATGACTCGATATATGCCCTCCCACAATCCTTCCCTATCTTGTCTTTCACAGAAACTTTTCCAACCTGTGGTGTGTGCCTTTTTTACCTGTGATTCATATTCTTCTTTCTGTTTCAGATATTCCTCTACAACGTTGTTCCTGCGGACCGGCGCTGCGCATCGAATACGACGCTTCAGGGTGGCTACTCTCTTCTTCATGGCTGCAAGTTCTGCCGTCCACCATGGTAAGGTAAGTACCTCTTTATTCTTCTTCTTTGGCATTGAAGCTTCACATGCACTTATAATTACCCGTGTAAGGCTATCTATGACATGAACTAGTTGTTTTATACTTAAGATTTCTTCTATGTTTTCCTTGGTTAAATCTTCTGCCTCTTTTAACTGCCTTAACTTCTCGTTATATATGGTCCAATTCGCCTTTTTTGTATTGTACAATCTTGTAGTCCTAGCAACGCTCACACCCCGAGACCTCTCCATTACTATCTCAAATAAGATGGCATTATGATCCGAGCTAACCAGCTCCTCATCCACCCTCCAATCATGGATCCTGTCCAGCATGTTCGTGGAGCAAGCCGTCACGTCCACGTTGCTAGTGTAGCGTATCCCCCCCCTTATAGTATCGAATGTAGGCATGTCCCCACTATTTAGTATGTGCAGCCCCTGTTCTCCCAGAACTCCAAAAAATTCCTCTCCCCTAGCATCAGTACGCCCTCCTCCCCACCAAATATTTTTCGCGTTAGCATCGCCTCCGATTATCCACTTTTGGTCTTCATGCAGTTCCCCAACTCTTCTTAGTGTTTCAAGATACGGAACCAGCTGCCCATTCGGCTCGAAATAGTATGACACCATTGTAATTTGCCAGGCCCTGGTCCCGATCTCCACTACCACCACATTTGATGAGGTCAAACGCGCACACTCCTTAACATCTAGATCACGGTCCGTAACAACCACTGCTGCCTTCACCGTTCCTTCTGCTTCACTCTGAAACACTCTTGTTCCTCGGTATGCCTTCATTTTGCCATCACGACCTACGTAAGGCTCTTGTAGCAGCAGTATTGACGCACCGAGATCCTTGGCCTTGAGCATTATTTCATCAGTGGCCAGTCGCTTCCTCTGAAGATTAATCTGGATGACTTTGTACTGATGCTGTTTCACCGGGACAACCTTAGCAATACGCTACTGAAGCCCTAGCGAGGGAATCCCATTTCCTGCGTATTGGGCACTCCTGGCTAAAAGCGTTGTGATCCACTTTCTCCATCTTAGATAGAGAACAGTTTCTACACGTTGGAGCCACTTCTGCCATCCATTCCTCGCATTTCGATTTCAGGTGCCCCCCCGCCGCAGTGGCTGCACACATCTTCTGTCTCCTTGCACTGTCTGCGCCCATGCCCATAGCACAGGCACCTAGAGCACTGTATCAGCGGCGACTGGTCAAAAGTCTTGACTCGTTGCAGGTCAATATGCACCGATCCAGCCTCCGTAGCTCTCCTCCACAACACAGGGGAAACGCTCACCACTATATGACCCGCGTGAGGGTTCCTCGCCTTCTTCCTATATTTGACTTCCACTCTGTCATCTCCTTCCTCGACATCCTGGAACAACCATTTGTTCTGATTCCTAAGTCCCTTTATCACGTCCTCGTCACTATTTATTGCCAACACATCTCTTAAAATGATCAGTGGGTCCTTATTCCTAACTTCCTCGACTTTGAGGTTCGTCCCTGCCCCCTCTATCTTCTTCTTCACTTTCATCCTCTCTTCTTTCGTGCTGCAGCCCATTATTATCTTTCGATCCCTTGCTTTCCTTACTCTATCGACCTTGACCCATCCTTCTTTTGCTTCGATTACGGTTCTTATCTTGCTAAGAACTTCATCTCCGGTGTCATTCTCATCTTTTGAAGTCACCACTAGGGAGTGCAGGGATGCCCTCCCCGAAGGTCCCACCACAGCATCTGCGTAAGTCGTAGGCCCATTCTGGGTGACCTGCTGTCTGTCTATGACCTGTTTCAGCTCCGTCATCATTGCAGTGCTATCTCGAAGAAGCACCGCATGCTGGTCCATCTTAGCCGCTAAGGTAGCGAAGTCCATTTTATCACTCATTCCTTGTCCACTCACACTTGCTTCACTCATTTTTCCCACATTCATCTTCTCACTTTCCCCCACTTTTCAGGTCACGTTCTGTTTCTTTCACTAGCAGGTACAACCTGTCTATAGCCCCTAAAACCCCAGCCTTGATGTCAGCTCGTAGGTTCCTGGAGCTATTCAAATGTAGCTTGGCTTTATTCAAGCACGCCCGCGCCTCCGCCGTCCTATTCGGGTAATTAGTTCTCGCTCCAAAATCATTCTTTTCTGTTGTGCTCTTTACAGGTTCTGCGCCGGACTGACTGCTGGATCCTGCCTCAAGCCCATCAGGACCACACGCCTGTGACTCCCCGGAGACAGAGGACAAAGGAGGGTGACTTCCCCTTTGGGCTGCCTCCCATTCACCCACACTTCTTCGCACGCTCAACGACGCTCGGCGCTCGGGGACAGGCGCCTCCGGGGCAATTCCGGAGTTTGTCCTTCCCGTTGGTGTTCTGTGTCCGAACATACTGGATCGCTAGAGGTACGTGTCAAATATATAAAATGTAAATAAATTAAATACAAAAGTAACTTTTTTTTTTTTTTTTTTTTTTTTTTTTTTTTAAACTATATATTTACTAAACACTAAAAGAACAGGCTATCAAAGCCGAGGTCAATAGTGAAAACCGCGAGTTTGTATCTTTAAAAACACCCAAGATACAGCCGATTGAATATTTTCAATATGGCGTCCAATATGGCCGCCAAACTGTCAAAAATGAGAGTTTATCAAAATAATCACAAATACCCCGAGTTTGGGCTCGTTAAACTTAGAATTTTACAAGTAAGACAAACCCACAACTTAAATTCTTGTTACATATACCTCAAGTAAAATTTTAAAAACTCATTCAAAATGGCGGACAATAGGTCACCTTAAAATCTAAAATCCACAATTTCTAACCGATCTCTATGGAGATTGGTATCAATCAATAGGTCTTTGAATTTTACGTTTAAATAATGTGATCACAATACTAAAAATCCTACCCTCACTTAAATAAAATAAATTAATTACAATTTTTACACAATATTAACTTTTTCTCATAAACTAGTGCACTCTAAAATCTGAAAAATATATTTCTACGATGTCTAAGAATTCCTTAATAAAACTGAGTGCAAGATACGTGGTTGATACAGAGATTTAGATTTTTTGACCTACCCTCAATTTTTTATATTTTGAATATCTCCGTAACCCCTCACTATAAAAATATAAAATTGGTATCAATTGATAGAGCTTCCAAAACTGCGTGTAATAATACAATAAAAAAGGTATGTTATCGCTTTACTTTTCGATATAATCTCAAACGAAACTTTAAAAAATCTATAATTTTAACTTAATGCTATGTAATTTCCACGAAAATTGTCTGATTTTCAGGATCGAAATGTCCACGAGCTTCTGATGACTATCCGCGTTTGAAAACCTTGTCAAAACTTGCCTCAGACGTCTGCATCACTGACCACGTGGCCACGTGGTTTATGGTTTTTCTTCACTTTCACCCGGAAAACCTGGGTGAAATTTTCCAGAAAAGCCAAGTTCTGTACAACTCGACACGGCGCACTTTTTGACACTTCAATATATATGGGGTAGCGCTTTAGATTTTAAGTAAACTTTAATTTTATGAATTTATATTTATAACATTATGGTTTTTCACTGGAAATGTTGGAAAATTTTTGTAACTTTTAAAAACCAAATGCACCAATAGAAAGATCTCATCAAATCACATAAAATGATGTATCACAACGTTAATTTTAAGCACTTTTTCACTATTTTAAGAATTTTTAAACATAGAGCTATACAAAAAGCACGTGCTCGCGGCGGCTGTTGGAGCGCAACTGGTTAGGTTAGGTTAGGTTAGGTTAGGTTAGGTTAGGTTAGGTTAGGTTAGGTTAGGTTAGGTTGGGATGGGCACTACATGGCTCAGGTGCCCCATCCCTGCGGCCAAGAAAGTGGCGGCTGGCCGCCTGTTGATTGGCTGGGTCTCGGTACGGGTCCAATTGCTGGACTCCCGACCCCAAAGGTGTTACAAGTGCCTCCAAGTCGGTCACGTGAGGCCCATGTGCACCTCCGAGACAGACCGCAGCGAAGAATGCTACCGCTGCGGTCAGCCCGGCCACAAGGCCGCGGGGTGCAGCAACGCAGCCCATTGCAGCCTCTGTGCTGCAGTCAACAGACCCGCTGAACATCGGGCGGGTAGTAAGGCGTGCGTGGGGTCCCGACCCCAAAAACACAAGAAAGGTGCGGCCCTACGGACCGGGGCCCCCGCTGCACCTCAGCCAGCCGCCCCTGCAAGAAGCAGGGAAGGGGAGGCAATGGAAGCATAAATGCTCCATCTGCGTCTCCTTCAGGCGAACGTCAACCACTGCGCCGCAGCTCAAGATCTTCTTCTTCAGTCCCTGGCGCAGTGGTCGATTGATGTCGCCATGGTGGCCGAGCCCTATTTTGTCCCTGACAGTTGGTTCGGGGACGCCGATGGCTCGGTCGCCGTTGTGTCCTCTGGTGTGAACGTACCGGCCCCTGCTATCACCGCTAGGGGTCGGGGGTACGTGGCAGTCCTTTGGGGAGACATCGTTCTTGTCAGTGTCTATTTCTCCCCAAACTGGAGTCTCGCAGATTTCGAACAATCGGTCGATGGGCTCGGGCGTGAAATCATGCGCGCCCGGCCGAGAGAAGTGTTGGTGGCGGGGGACTTTAACGCCAAATCCCAAACATGGGGTTCCCCCGCCACAGACGTCAGAGGCGAGACTCTGGAGTCGTGGGCAGCGTCGACTGGCCTCGTTATTTTGAATCGGGGCTCGGTCGAGACTTGCGTGCGGCAGACGGGAGGGTCCGTCGTAGACTTGACGTTTGCGACCCCCGCGCTCGCGCGCACTGTCCACAACTGGACTGTCTTGGAGCAGGAGGAGACTTTGTCCGATCACCGGTACATCCGGTTCGACCTCTCCTCCACTCCGGTCAATACTTGGGTCCGTACCAGAGGACACAACAATGGGTCCTCCCCGAGATGGTGCCTCAAGAGGATAAGAAAGGATTTGCTGGTGGAAGCTTCCATCGTCCAGGCCTGGTCATCAACACCGACTGGGCCTGTGGAGGTCGATCAAGAAGCAGAGTGGTTCCGGGGCGCAATTACAAGCATCTGCGATACCGCGATGCCCCGGGCCCAGCTACGACCTCCTAGGCGTCAGGTGTACTGGTGGTCTGAAGAGATCGCCCAGCAGCGGAAGAGCTGCGTAGTGGCGAGGCGCCGGTACACCAGATACCGCAGACGGCGGAATCGCGACGCCGGCGAGGAAGCACAGCTGTACGCTGCATACACGCAGTCGCGGAGAGTGTTGCAGCTGTCCATCAGCAACGCCAAGGCTAGTGCCAGAGCGGAGCTGCTCGAGACTCTGAACAGAGATCCGTGGGGGCGCCCATACAGGATGGTTATGGGCAAGCTTCGCCCTTGGGCCCCCCCGCTCACGGAAAGTCTCGAGCCCCGGCTGCTTGAGAACGTCGTGTCGGCCCTCTTTCCAAGACGGGCCGATCATGATCCGCCGGTGATGGCCCCCGTGTCCCGTTCATCGGAGTCGGGGGTCACGGAAGAAACACCGGTGGTGACAGAGGCAGAGCTGCGTGCGGCTGTTCTCAAGCTCCGGGCTAGAAATAGGGCTCCGGGCCCGGATGGCGTTCCGGGTCAGGCCTTGGCCCTTTCCCTTGAGGCTCTCGGGGAGAGATATAAAAGGTTGCTGGACGCCTGTCTGGAGACAGGTCGATTCCCCAAGTTGTGGAAGGTGGGTCGACTCGTCCTGTTGAAGAAGGACGGGCGTCCGGCGGAGTCTCCTTCGGCCTATCGTCCAATAGTGATGCTCGACGAGGTGGACAAGCTCTTTGAGCGCATCGTGGCGGGGCGCCTTGTCGGGCACCTCTCGCGTGTTGGTCCCGACCTGTCAGATAAACAGTTCGGGTTCCGGGGGGGGCCGATCAACTGTTGACGCAATCAAGCGCGTCAAGGCCCTCTCGGATGCGGCGCTGGCCAGTGGTGGGGTGTTGTTGGCAGTCAGCTTGGACATATCCAACGCGTTCAACACTCTGCCCTGGCCCTGCATCGGGGAGGCACTCCGATACCACGGGGTGCCTCTGTATCTGCGCCGGCTGGTCGGTGACTACTTGCGCGAGAGGTTTGTCGTCTATCCTGGACGGGACGGCCGACAGCACCTGTGGGAGATGTCGTGCGGTGTCCCGCAGGGATCCGTGTTGGGTCCCTTGCTGTGGAACATCGGCTACGACTGGGTGCTGAGGGTAAGACTCCCTCGAGGAGCCAACGTGACTTGCTACGCAGACGACACGCTTGTCACGGCTCGGGGGAGTTCTTACAGGGAGGCTTCCCGCCTCGCCACGATGTCGGTATGGCAGGTGGTGAGGCGGATTCAACAGCTGGGGCTCCAGGTGGCGCTGAGTAAGTCCGAGGCAGTCTGTTTTCACAGACCTCGGCAGGCGCCACCGGTGGGGTCCCACATCGTGATTGGTGGCACTCGCATCGGGGTCGAGTCCCATATGAAGTACCTTGGGCTCGTCCTTGATGGCCGATGGAGTTTCCGCGAGCACTTCAAGCTGCTCGCCCCCCGGCTAATAAAAACATCAAATAATCTGAGAAGAATAATGCCGAATGTCGGGGGGCCTGGCGGAGGACGTCGCCGCCTCTACCTTGGCGTTGTGCGCTCCATGGCATTATATGGGGCGCCCGTGTGGGCGGAAGCCCTGACGGCCGCTAGCTTCGCACCCCTGCGAAGATCGCAGCGGGTGATGGCCGTCGGGGTGATACGCGGATACCGCACGGTATCGTTTGAGGCGGCCTGCGTCCTAGCAGGAAGTCCTCCCTGGGACCTAGAGGCGGAGGTGCATGCGTCCACGTACGAGTGGCGCTCGGCCCTTCGCCAACAGCAACAAGATCCTGCTCCCAGGGAGGTAGAGGCGTGGAAACTCCGAGCCCGGCAGTCTATGCTGGACAAGTGGCGGGAGCGGCTGGCGGAACCAAGTGCCGGCCGCTGGACTGTCGAGGCGTTCCGCCCACACCTAGAACAGTGGGCGGAGAGAAGATCGGGGTCGTTGAGCTACCGCATGGTGCAGGTTCTGACGGGGCACGGCTGCTTCGGCCACTACCTGCACCGGATCGCCGGACGAGAGCCAACGACCGAGTGCCATCATTGCAGCTGCGACGACGACACGGCGCAACACACACTGGAGGAGTGCCCAGCCTGGGCCGAGGGGCGCCGCGACCTCGTCGCAGCGGTGGGGAGTGTCCTCTCCTTGCCGGCATTAGCAGAGTCTATTGTCGGTGACGATGAGGCATGGCAGGCAGCTCTAACCTTTTGCGAACTGGTGATGTCGCAGAAGGAGGCGGCGGAGAGGGACCGGGAGATGGACCCTTCTTCGCATCGTATCCGCCGCCGGAGAGCTGGGGCCAGGAGGAGGGCCTATCATGGCCTCCTCCCCCCCACCTAGAGGCCTTGGGGCGGCAAGCTAGGGCTTCGCCGTCCCGTCACTTAGGGCCTCGAGATGGTGTGCGCGTGTCCTGCGCGCCTCTCACAATGTAGTCGGGCGGAGAATCTCTCCTCCGCCCTAGCTCGGGATCGGGTCCGGCTCCACACCGGACAACGCCGGTGGGGTCGCGCGATGTAATGCTTGCGCAGTTCCCGCGACCCTGCCACTTATGGCGTCCCGAAGGACACCGTCAGGTTTTAGTCGGTTCGAGTCCGACATAACCCTCCGGCTCCCTAGCGCCGGCGGGTATCCGTGGGGATTTCCTGACGTTAAAAAAAAAAAAAAAAAAAAAAAAAAAAAAAAAAAAAAAAAAAAAAAAAAAAAAAAGGTTAGGTTAGGTTAGGTTAGGTTAGGTTAGGTTAGGTTAGGTTAGGTTAGGTTAGGTTAGGTTAGGTTAGGTTTTGTGGGGTGGATGGGGCAAGCCTTCTCGTGGCCCACCCTGTGAGTAGCGGTCGAGGAGGAGACCGTGAAACCAATTGCCCCCGGGGCTGCTCCATCTCCGTCGATGGACCCGACGGAGTCCTGGAGCAGCAGGAAGCCGGGACCGCGTCATTTTGCCGGGAGACACTACTCCCGGGTGGCGCGCGTCCATGGCTATAGGGGCGGGGCCCGGCAATCGACGCGATTGTTGGGCAGGCAGCTTCTGCGCTGCCACCGTTCAATCTCGCAACCCTGCACTGGAGTCGTTCCCTGGTGTCAGGGCCGAGGGTCTACGGGGCTTGCCCTTTGGACCGCGAGGAAGAAAACCTCTATAAAAAATTACTTGAGCCCAGGAAACTGGGCTCTGGAGAAGTGCTGGGTGGTGGGGAGGGGGGGTCACGGAGTATCTGTCGCGACCTCCTCTCTCCCCTACCTAGGGCCGTGGGGTGGCAAGCTGGGGATTGTCGCTCCTTCGCGTTCGGCCTAGAGGTGGTGCGCGCGTGTCCCGCGCGCCTCTCGGTGTTTTGCTGGGCGGGGGTTCGCCTTCGCCCAGCCGAGGTGGGTCTGGCTTCGGCCGGACAGCGCCGGTGGGGTCGCGTGATGTTATGCTCACGCGTTCCCGCGACCCCGCCGAGTAAGGCGCCCTGGTGGACACCGTCAGGTTTTAGTCGGTTCGAGTCCGACATAACCCTCTGGCTCTCCAGGGCCGGAAGGGTATCCGTGGGGATTTCCTGACGTTAAAAAAAAAAAAAAAAAAAAAAAAAAGGTTAGGTTAGGTTAGGTTAGGTTAGGTTGGGGTGGGGTGGGGTGGATGGGGCAAGCCTTCTCGTGGCCCACCCTGTGAGTAGCGGTCTTGAGCCATGACCGTGAAACCAATTGCCCCGGGGGCTGCTCTCCGCCTCCGTCGATGGCTCCGACGGAGGCTGGAGGAGTGGTGGGTGCCGGGACCGCGTCATTTTGCCGGGAGACACCACTCCCGGGTGGCGCGCGTCCCTGGCCTTTGGGGCGGGCCCGGCAATCAACGCGATTGCTGGGCAGGCAGTGTCAGCGCTGTCACCGTCAAATCTCGCAACCCTGCACTGGAGTTCTTCCCTGGTGTTAGGGCCGAGGGTCCAAGGGGCTTGCTCCTTGGACCGCGAGGAAGAAAACCTCTCTAAAAAATTACTTGGGTCCAGGCTAGGGACTGGGCCCTGGAGGTGTGCTGGGTGGTGGGCGGAGGGGGCCACGACTGGTGTACTGTTGAGCGCCTGTCGTGGCCTCCTCCGTCCGCTACCTAGGGCCGTGGGGTGGTAAGCTGGGGCTTGCCGCTCCTTCGCGTTCGGCCTAGAGGTGGTGCGCGCGTGTCCCGCGTGCCTCTCGGTGTTGCTGGGTGAGGGTTCGCCTTCACCCAGCTGAGGAGTGTCTGGCTTCGGCCGGACAGCGCCGGTGGGGTCGCGTGATGTAATGCTCACGCAGTTCCCGCGACCCCGCCGAGTAAGGCGCCCCGGAGGACACCGTCAGGTTTTAGTCGGTTCGAGTCCGACATAACCCTCTGGCTCCCCAGGGCCGGACGGGTATCCATGGGGATTTCCTGACGTTAAAAAAAAAAAAAAAAAAAAAAAAAAAAAAAAAAAGGTTGGGGTGGGGTGGATGAGGCAAGCCTTCTCGTGGCCCACCCTGTGAGTAGCGGCCGAGCGATCGGCCGTGAAACTAATTGCCTCGCGGGCCCCTTCCCGCTTCGTCTGCTCGTCAGACGGGGTGTGGAGGGGGTAGCAGCTCGTAGGCCTACCGGGGACTTGTCCTTGGTGGGAGCGAGGGTTCGGGTGGCTTGCCATTCGGACTGCGAGGAAGAAAACCTCTATAAAAAATAACCCAGAAGGTGTGCTTCGGCACACTCGGGCGGGCCTGGAAACCTTGTTTCTGGGCAGGTGGTGCAGCGAACCTGCATCATTACCGTCTGGCTCGTAATCCCGTCGTGGAGTGTCGTTGTCACGTCTAGCGGCTCCATGCGGGGACGAGGGTCTTGGCTTAACCGCCCGGACCGCGAGGAGTGAACCTCTTTAAAAAATCCCCAGTTCCCGGCGTTGGGGCGCCCCCTTGGGGGCCTCGCGCGGCGTCGGGGCACTCGGAGAGAGTGGCAGGCGGGTTGATCTGTCTTTAGCGGCCGACCCTGGGGCACCTCCTGACCCCCCAGGCGTATCAGGGGCACCGTGGCAATCGGGTCACTGCGGCGGTGCAGCTCAAAAACCCGGTACTCGTGGGTTGAAGAATGGATATTAACAATCACAAAACAAAAACTAACAGAAGAGAAAGAAAAGAAGAAGAGGAGGAGCAGATGCTCGAGGTGGGCGCCGTCGACTCGGACGGCTCCCACATGGAAGATAATTCGAGATCATCGTCGACATGCCGTAAGAGGCGGATCGACGATGAACAAGAGGACCATCCCCGAACATCAGGGGACAAGGCGCCGGCAGCGGCAAAAACAAAGAGAGGAAGAGGACGGCCGCCTACCACAGGCGAATATGTCGGCCTTGCGCAGGCAAAGGCGGAGCTGAATGCCCAGATACAGCGGGAGCTGGAGCTGCAGGCGGAAAAGGAGCTGGCGGCGAGCCTACAGCCCACACGGCGTGTTGTGGAAATAACCGTGGACGACGTGTGTGAATTGATGGAGGACGCGGTGAAGAACATCACTCTCATCGCCACGAGGTCGAAGAACCTTAAGGGCACGTACGTGCGTGCCTTGAAGGAAGCCGCCGCGGTCTTCAGCGATGCGAGGAAATATATCATGGATGACACGGTGGCACAAGAGGTGAAGGTCCTCAAAAAAGAGAAGAAGCATCTTCAGAAGGAGGTGGAGAATATGAAAAGAGACGTTCAAAATCTGAGGACGGAGCTAGGAGCACTGCGGGAGTCGATGGCGGCCCCCGCGTCACCACCTCAAGCCCCGACGGCTGGCGGGACTGTGGCCTCGCCTCCTCCACTGGTGCCGGAGGACCTGTTGGAAAAGCTAGCGGAGAAGATGGGCGCCATGATGGACGCGAAAATAAGGGAGCTCCAGGACCGGCTGCTCCCGAAGCCCAGGCTGCGGCCTCCGTTGGCGGTTGACACGGGGCCGTCGACGGTAGCTGATCAACATGAGGAGGGGGGTGAGGTGTTGCCTGCTGCGGGTAACGCCCCACCTCAGAAGCCGGGCAGTGACTGGGCCACAGTCGCTGCCAAGAAAAAGAAGAAAAGGGCGGGGGCACCTGTGGCGGTTCCTGCCTCTGCTCCCTCGGTGAAGCCGCAGAAGAAGGCAGAGAGGAAGAAGTTCCAACGGTCCAAGCAGC